>NGKF01000018.1:451163-529436 GCA_002162555.1 Monilinia aucupariae | reverse complement strand
GTAGAATCGCACAATTGATTCAAAGTGGAGTAGTCCATGTGGAGCTCCAAGTGGGGTCTAATGGATCGAATCTCATTCGTAAGCTAATGCAGCTGATCCACTAATAAAGGTGCCGGAGTGGATTATTCAAAAATCCTTTAGTTGAACAAACTCGAATCGAGTATTATATCAATACACTACCGGGCTCATAACTATCACGGAGGATAACTACGAATATATAATAAAGTGATATCAAAAAGGGATAAAGGTATAAATATAAAACAATGATTGTATTGTTGTTTGTCTCTTGTAATACAAGATCCATTTGTTCCTAATATACTTATATTTACGTGATTCTACGTGATTATTATCTAATTTTGAGATTTTAAGGATTTATAGTATAATGATCTATGATATTATAGATCTATAGTATAATGATCTCTAATATCATAGTATACTAATAGTTATAAGTTTAAATAATCCTAAAAAAAACTAGTATACTAATTGAAAAGATTCAATACTACATTAATATAATAACGTATAAAACGTTTATATTAACCTTAGAAAACTTGCTTAATTAGTAGTATGCTAAACTTTTGACACTTCGAAGCTTTCTAACTCCAATTGATCAAAAAGTGAATAGAATGCCTATATACCTATTCTCGAAAGATTCAAAGCCTATATAGAATTATAGTATTCTACAAACACATGATTATTATATGCTTTATACTTTTAACGTAATATACCCTTCAGATCATGTGTATAGCATATAATCTATTTACAAAGCAAATAAAATAAATAAATCTACAACTCTATACTATTCGCATAATCTTTTATTAATATAAACAAACAAATGGAAACTAATCTAATAATGTATATACAATTTCTTTACAAATAATTATATAAATAAATAATTCTATATGATTCTATGAATGTTTAAATCGTTGATTTTATAAATAGTGATAACTATAATTAAAAACATTCACTATATATTTGTTGTATTTAATCGTTTTATGGCGTATTATTGTTTTATTATAATTTCCATCGTATAGATATTTAATTGTAGCTTTGATCCTTTAATCCTTTAATTCCTTAAGGACAAGTATTAACAACAACAATAATAACAATAATTATATTAATAATAATATTACTAATAATACCACCATCAATATGCCCCGCCATAATCGCAATTCCTGAACCAAGAACCTTTCTTGTGCTTGAGAAGTTTTAATTGCTTTTTATTGTTGCGTTTCTTCTTCCCTTTTTTTTTTTTCTTTTGTTCTTGCTATTCCTTTTACTTTTTTTTCTTTTTTTACTTTTTCTTTTTCTTTTAATCCTTTTGGGTTATTCTTCGAATACCCTTATTGTATCCCCATTCTCTTTCCCCATTGTCTTTATCGCTGTCTTTCGCCTTTTCGTTCCCCCTTTCCCTACTTCTTCAATTCCTTCCCCTTTCGTTTTTCCCAAACCGGTTTGTTTAGTAAAAGTAATGATGAGGATAAAGATGAAGATTAGAATAAGAATAAGGATAAAGATTCTTTGCTTCGTTATAAAATAAATATTATAATCATTTTAACAATATATTATTTACATTTTATAGGATTTTAATAAGGATTTTGGTTTTAATTCTACAAGGGTTAAATATAGTGATGAATCGGACAATAAAGGGTTTAGAATAGTATTTTTCATTTTTGTTACTTCTCTTACAATAGTTCCTTATATTTTCGCCAAAAAGATTTGGTTTAAAGGGTTAAGGAATCTTTATTTGTGTATACAATGTATAAAATCGTTGATCGCTAAATAAGAAAATAGGATTTATTATAAAAACACGGATTCCCAAAGAGTTTAATATTATTAATACTTTACATATGTATATCAACCTTTGCCGGCACATTTGTATGCTATAGCGAATGATTTCTTGGCCGCGAAAACCAATAACAATGGAAAAGTATAGTATTCCCTTTTCGTTTTATATTATAATCGTTAACCATGTAATTATAAGAGATAAAGCATCTCCAGGCCGTTTTTCGGAGTATCTTGAAGTACATCAATCTTTAAGTAGTTTTGGAGTTGGCGTAGGGTATATTTGCGCTGGAAGTGGATTTTTTTGAAAATGAGTATACTTCGGAGAATTATTTTACAGCGATAAAAATAAAAAGAAAAAGAAAGAAAAAGAAGATGGGTAATGGTGATGATGGAAAAGTTGCTCGAAGGTAAGCTTCTTTTGGAGTAGGGGTAAAAAGTAGGGATTGGGGTAATAAAGAAGTATTGTAATAATATTAATTTTGTTTGAATACTATATAATTATCGATCATTCGATAACCTTTGTAATTCAATCCTTAGCGTTTTGCATATTAATTAATTTAACAAAATATTTAAACTTCTGCTTAATGAAATTCTTAGTAAACCCATCTGCCGGCATATCGGCAGTTGGTAAATACATGATCAAGAATCGCCTATTAGTGTATTCTTAACGAAGCTATATATTCTGAATATTTATGTATCTAAGTTTAATAAAGATTTTTTCATTTTTATCAATTATTAATCAGATCGTTTAAATATTATCGTAAAAGATATTAATAGGCTTTTTTATTAATACTTTAATTTTTTTTAAAAACCGCAATATTGCTATTGCTTTTTTAATCAATCTTTCTATATTTAAAAGTTCTATCTTTGTAGTCGAGGTAGTAATTATGTTTTGTCTTATAGCTTTCTATACAATGGTACTATTATACAATATGATTATATAACTTTAAAAGGATCTCCAAGTAATTATATCATTTGCAAAGAAAGTATTTGAAAAGGTTATTATTTAAAATATATAATTATCCTTATAGCAAATAAAGAAATACCAAAATCCGTATAAATATACGATATAATGATTTGTTATTATAAGGTGATTCTTTAAAGGGTTAATGCTATATTCGCTTAGTTTGGAGGAAGGGAATGTTGAATCGATTCTAATTGTTATAGTCGAATACAAGATTGATTCAATTTTTTTTTAATATTCTTTTACTTTAGAGAGAGAAGCTATATTCTTATTTTTTTCGAATATTATAATTGGAAGTGGTATAGTTGCTTTTCTTTTTGTAAAATCAAATTTGCAAGCGATCTTGTTGATATAGATATTATGTGTTAATTACAATTTCTTAAATTGTTGATTTCTAATGATTCGAATCCTTAGAAACTATTGAGTATCGCCAAAATCTTTAAGTTTATATCTAGCTTTAATTCCATTCATTATTTGATTTTTTTGATATTTATATCTTTTGTAATAAATCATTTGGATATTGTTAATAAAGAACAGGATAAATACATAGAAATTAAGAGATATGAAGATACAAAGCTTTTTTTTGCATTTTACCATTTTCAAGTTGATAAATGTATTTATGAACTTTTTATATCAAAATGCAAAAAAGTTTTTTAAGTTATATAGCGCATAATCGAAAATAATGGATTTATTAGGTACTTTATATTTATTTGGTATATAGTATATTATTGGATTTTTAGTAGAATTTCGAAATGTATTAACGAAGGCATTCACAATATCGTATTGCTTTGTTTCAAAATTATTTTTCGTTATTGTTGCCATTATTATACGAAAGGATTATATAGTAAATGTAGTTGTATAAATCAATTCGATTATCGCTGTATCCTAAAGATCTTTTTTGATTACTAATTATGATCTATAACAATTAATATAACTACTTTGATTATTTTTATAAGTAAATACTTATTGAAATAGAATAAGCTTTGATTTAACCGATATTGTTTCAATTTCTCGCTAAATGCCCCAATTCTGTAATACTTTAATCTTGTAGTCATAATCTATTTTGAATTAATATCCAAATATATGAGTTTTAAGATTATGAAAAAACCTCGGTAATGATGGTACTGTTGATTTTAGTATTTGTAAAAGATTTGTAACCTTGAGTTGAATCAAAGGCATAATTGTTGATTTATATTTTATTATAACAGCTATTATGTTATATATAGTGATGAACTTACTATTTTGTTTATTTAACTTATCCTTTCGTTTATTAAGCCAAAAAGTGTTATGGAAATCATTTAATCGTTGAAATCCATTTCTGAATCCGTATAATTAAACAATTACGATATCAATAAAAATGTTAATTTTGTAATGATCATTTGTTCATTAACGTAAACGATTTGAACGTTTAGTATGGTTTATTGTTTAATGCTTTGTATAATCGAGGATTATATCAATATTGTTAAACGCATCGAATTTAGTGTACTTTTTAGTATTAATGTTAAGTTTAGGAATCTTTATTTGCAGGGTATATAACCATTTAATAACTTTGTTAAATATAAATAGCAAAAAAGATCTTTTAAATGTATTCCTCTTTATAAAAAACAATATTATATTTCTTTCTTCGTTATTAAAAATCGAATGATCATTCGATTTATTGTTCTCGAGAATACTATTTAACGTTGATATTAATAGCTTTGGTGGAGTTGCTAATTCTCTATAACCAAAGTCTATACGAACTTTCCGTAAATTAATCACTTCAAGCAAGCTTTTATCCTCCGTTGTAAATATAATCAACAAAGATTTTGATTCATTAGAAATTGGAGTTGATTTGTTAACTCTTATAATTATATCGGGATTTAATAAGGTGTTATACTCATTATTATAAATTGAAGTAAATGGCAAGGATTTTGTTATTAAATTCTTTTAATCCTTTTAATCTTTAATCACCCCCAAAGTCGAAAACCTAAAGTATCTATGATAAAAATCAGAAGTATATACAATCTCAAACTCTTTTTGTATAAATCTTTCGATAAGTTTATTATTTACATTTTTTAAAATAATGCTATCTAGCGATTCCATTTACTAAATATCCAGTTCAACGATCAAATCCTTAATTATTTGAACTAGTATAATGTTAACAGTTTTATTACAAAGATTGTTTTTATAAATAAATTTTTTATCGAATTTAACATTTCGTATAATAATAACTTTATTAAGTACAAAAATCCAGATACAAAAGATTACTGTAATAAAAATATATCCAACCAAATATCCAATGTATATTCGCAGATTAATTTTATACCATTTTATTCTAATCCCAGTTTCTTTTTTTTTGTTTAAAGGGTATACGTAGCAATTATACTTATATATCGTACTTTAATCGGAACAAAAATTGTTAGTAATCTTTTATAATAACAACGATAAATACTATCTATAATATTGCTTAAACCAGGAATCAATTATTTCGTTAAAACATTTCCAACCCTTTGTTTTTAATAAACTAATATTATAAAGATATATAGTAGTAAAAGCAGCTTTTATTTATATTTTATCCAGCAATCCAATTGAAGTGTACATTTTAATCTATTTAGTGATAATTTTTTGTTCTATATGTTCTACTTCTCCATTAAGTTTATACATAAAGGAAAAAGAGAGTTCAAGTTCTATACTTTTTTCGAAGATTTATCTTTCGAATGTAATATTACTTTTAATCTTTATTACAGATATATTATTATCTTGTTTAATCACTACAATATAAAGATTATATTTGCAATAGATTTATACAACAAAATTCTTTAAGATTTCAGAAACTTTGTTATGCATTTTCTAAATTAACGCAAAAATAAAGATTTTTCCATTATACATATTCTTAATTACTAGCAATTATAATATTTTGTTATAGATACAAAAAAAATTGAATAAATTCTATTGAACCTTATAAAAAGGTTTAGGTGATTAATAATTATTAAATAAGCGTAAAACAATTTGTTTAATATGAATACGTAAACAATCGATGTATTCCATTCGAATAATTCCTTTAATCCGTATTCCTTTAACTATCTTAATTAAATATTTCAATGCTTCTTTGTCAAAATGTTTTAATCTTTTATATTATAAATCGCTTAATTCTATTCAAAGTTTTATTGTTTTATATATTCAAAAGAAATACTTATTAATTTTTTGGTTTTCGATAAGTACTATAATACTTATATTTACAAAAAAATTAAACTTATCAAAATAGTTGAAACAAATGTTATATTCTAAAAAGATAAAATTATATTTTTTAATACATTAAGCAATGATAATGCTATTAATTTAATCATCGATTTTAATAATAATATCAAATCCATTAAACCAAATATCTTTGTTACAAAATAAAGTTTTGAATACAAAATTAATATAAAAACCAAGAACAAATGTAACATTAATTAATATAAAATCCGCATCACTTAACAAAATTCCTTTGATTACCTTTTCGCTACGATTAACCATTAGTAAGCTTAATGATTCTACTTTGATATAATCCAAGATATCGCTAAAAACGTATTTTCCGTTTACTAAAAGGCTAATATTGTTAATAATATATATAGCATTGCAATTATTCAACAAAATATAATTTGCTAGTATATGCATAGAAATAATTATAGGTATAACAAAAGCGCTAATATACTTATTCGAATCAATAATGCAAAAAGCAATGTTATAGAGATCCTTTCTTTGTAAAAATCCATAAAGTTGATTGGCTTAAATAATAAAAAGCCATTCTTTTTTGGATAAAACGTTTCGAAGATTGTTATATTTCTTGTTTTTGATGCGTTTATTAATCTTTTTAATTTGCTTTTTATTAATAATCCGAATAAACTATTCAATACATTTATCGATAAAGACTAGTTCAATTATACAGCATTTGTCCAATTTATAACGATGATCTGGATCAACCGGTTGATTTTCTTTACAAAGATAATATTGAATAGCGTTGTTAACATTGTTATTCTTCAATTATTGCTTTAATCTAAATGATTATTAGAATCTTGGTTTTTGAGTAGCAAAGAATCCTTTTAGTAATAAATTATAATCTATCCGATCGATATAATCAATAAAAAAACTATCGTATTGTTCTAAAGTAATAGTATAACATTTTTTCTTATCTTTAGTGTTTAAGGTAATTAATTGCTGCTTTAATCAATTTGGGGCTAGTTTGCTAAATGCTTCTAAGAATTGTTTATATCCACAGATTCCTTTGATCTTTAAAAGATTATAGGCCAATGCTTTGGTGTAAAGTGATTTCCATTCTTTATACTATTTAACCGGGTCGATCTATTTATTGCATGCATTATTCAAGTGATTGATATACTTGGTTTGAATAGTCTTTAGGATTATTAAATCAATAAAAGCAATCTTTATACATAAATAAGTAATAATCTGTTTTAAAGTACAATTTTGCGTAATATTCTGAGAGATTTCCAAAATGTAGGATAAATCGATTGTAGACATGATTCAATTGAACATATAGCGGAAATTATCATGATTTTGGTTATATTCACTTTTCTAAGTTTTGTAAATCTTTTCTATAAGTAAGAAGATCTTTGAAAGATTCTTTAATATAACAAGAATAAAATCTGTAAGGAGTTTAGGTTTAAGTATTCCATCTATTTCGATGTTAATAGCGTATCGATTGTAAGCTTCAAAGTTCATAGCATATTGATTATAGTGTTTACAATTTTTTTTAAAAATCATAATATTCATAGAAAAGGTTTAGGATGAATTAACGCTTAACCAATCACGGAATTGGTAATTGGGAGAGTTTGGGGTATCCGAATCGATATTGTTCTAAATGTGCTTAGAGTAACTAACGTTTTTAAGTAATAAATACCAAAGGAATCAATCCGCTTGGTTATTAAGAATGATATTTGACATAATAAAAAGGATAATTGTAGAGGATAAAAGAAGTATAGTAAAAAATGATTAGGGATTAAAGGGAAAAGAGAAGTTGTATAATATCGATATTCGAATTGTAGTTGTTGCAAAGATTTCGAGCACAAACCGGGCTCATAACTGTTATACCAAAATGACGCGTTATATCGAACATATGGCTAATTGGGTATATATACTAAGTATATGTCCACACAGCGGTATAACACCGTAATAGTTTACTCGTGACAAATTATAATATATAACAATAATAATCAATTTTTGCTTTTTTTTAAAAATGGTATATTATATCCAATGATATTCAAATTACATTATAATTTAATACCAATCTTTAATAAAAATGTATTGAAAAAGAGAAAATTTGTAATATTTAACTTTTTGATAAATATTTGCGTATTTTTTGCGTATTTTGTTAAACAAGCATTTATAGGAATTTTGTTTTAAAATGATACACTAATAAAAAAAAGCACTTTGGAATTGTTACAAAAATCGAAAGAGTAGTTCAATTTGTAATACAAAAAGTCGAAAAAGAATACTTTGGTTTTTTTTGTATAGATTTTCAAAGAAATAAAGAAACAAAAGAAAATATATAAAAAACATTCATTTTTTGATCGTTTGATGATAATTTACGCATCAAAATTAGATATCGATTTTTTTATAAGTAAAGAATTCATTGCTTTTTTCTATTTTATCTTTAATAATTAAAAATCTAATCGTTTATATTCCTCAAATTTTAATATCTATAGTTCTTAAAACAAATCCTTTAAAGATAATGAAAATCCAGGATTTTCGAAGAAAAGATAACGTATTAAAAAAAAGAAATCATTATAACGATTCATTTGTAAACCAAAACCGTTTTGCGCATTAAAGGAATTGTTTGTTATATAAAGCAAATGATTATAAATTTTCGAAATGTTTAAAATCAAAGTAATAAATTTGAGGTATAATAGATTTGCAAAGAGATACTTTGCGAATTCGTAAAATATAATAATCGATATTAGAGAATATTAGATCAATGGATTTTGTTAAAGCATTTTGTTAATATAATAAGATGAGTATATTAGTTTATTTATTGATATACGAACTTGATTAAGCTTTTTCGCGGTTTTCTTTTGTTTTTTATTCTTAATTGATTAAGGTTAATCAATAAATAAAGTAGAAAGAAATATGAAACTATAAAATAGCTTTAATCATTCGGATCTAACATCTTTATATAATTTTGCTTTTTATAAAAAGTATTTATACTCTTTTCATTTTGTATTTTAAATTATTATATTATATTTTGTTTATTAAATTTTATCTTCTTTATTATCTTTTTTTTTGATTATATATATATTCATTATAATCTAGATCATTCATTCTAATTGTTCTTCCCTTCTTCGTTGTTCATGATCGTTCTAGCTAACCCTAGCCTCTACTCCCTTTTTGTTGTGTTGCTTTCTTCTAGAAGGCCATTCTTTTTGTTATTGTTTCCACTCCTTATCTTCTTCCCTTTTACACTATATTTTTTTTTTAAATCAAAAATATTCAAAACATTATTATATACAAACAAATAATTAAAATTTTTAATTAAAATATATTTTATTATAAAGAAAGGAATTATTAATAAGTAATATTCTTTATTCAATTTTTACAAAATTGTTTTTCGTTGAAAAGTTAAATTAATATATACAATTTATTGTATTCAAGAAAAATAAATTGTATATAGAAAACTATAATCCTTTTTTTTTCAACGATAATAATATAAATACATTTTAATCAAAGATCGAATATTATTCTTAATCGAATTATTGAGAATATTTAATATCGAAATCAAGATTTAAACAAATCTTATTAATAATGGTTCTATACAAATATTCAAATGCAAAAAAAGATTTATTTTATTAAAAAAAAGTTTTTGAAAAACTAATAAATTAAGAATTTGTTGATATTAAATCTTTTTTGCAATAATATAAAGTTTAAATCAACTATAAAACTTTTCAAAAATATACATTTTATCGATTATATCTTTTTTCGTATAAATTTCCATTAATTTATTATCAAACTTTTTTACTTTATAACAAACAATTTCTAAACCAAAAATATTTATTAATTGTCGAATATAATATAAATATATATTTAACAAACAATAAATAATTAATTTAATTATTTAATATTATTTAATTTGTTTAGCGATATATTTTTCTAATAAAGTTTAAAACTATATAAGATTGTTGTTAATAATTGCAAAAGGATATTTATATATTTTAAAGATAATATATTTATTAATCTTTTAATATACAATAATATAATTGCTAAGCTTAACAAAAATCCAATAATGAATTATTATAGCGTTTATTAAACTTGCTTTGCGATTAGTTTTCTTAATCGAAATATTAATGCTTAAATATTTCTAAATCATTATATTATACTCTACCAATTCAATAGAAACATTCAAATCCATATTTTTAATCTCGAATATAAATATAGATCGAAATTTTTTTTTAATCGATATTGTTCATTATCAATACTCAATAGATTATATTTATTGTAAAGAAAACTCAAATCTTTAGTTTTTTTATTAGTTCATTTCATTTTTGCTTTTTTTTTTCGATATAATCAAAATAACTTTTTTAAACCCAGAAAGTATAACCCATCGATTAATATAATATCCTCGTTTTTATATTTTTGATAATTAATGTATTAATTTATTATTGATATTATTAATAGTATTATCAAATCCTAAAGTTTTAGTAATAATATATAGATTTTCAACAAATTAAGAACTTTATTTGAAGATGAGCGATAAAGCTAAAGATTTATCAATAGAAAATTTTGCTTAATGATTTATAATATTGTTTAAGTATCCTTTATATTTATATCGAGCATTCTTTACCTTTCTAATAACAATAATATTATCTTTTAAATATTTTTCTTGAAAGATATTAATAGCAAATCATATTTTATTCTGAAATATATCGATTATAGAATTATTTATGACTTTTTGAAACTTATATTGTAAAGTTAATACGAAATAATTAAAAGAAATATATACGCTATATTGCAATTCAATAGATCGATTTCTATACTATTTCAGAATTTGTAAAGAATGATTAAATTTTTCTGTATATTATATTTTAACAATAATTAAAAAGGCTATAAGTTATTGATTAATTTTATTATATCAAATCTTTTTAAATAACGAAGATTTTGGTTTATTTATTGTAAAAAACAAAGAATATAATAAAAATGAAAAAAAGAAAAACTGTAATATTAAAGAGCAAAGGGATATAAAAGATCTAATATAAAAGCGTAAAGAATCTTATAAAGAAAATAAGATTTATAAATATAAAAAAGACTAAAAAATCAATCGATTAATAAGAAAAACAATTGTTTAAAAACAAAAGAATTAGTATTAAAGTTAAATAATTGTAAAATTGTTAATACAAAAGAGTATAAAGATCGAAGTATAGTATATAAAAAAAGTTGTTATTATTAAAGAAAAGGATTAAAATAAAAAGGAAAAAAAGATATTAATATAACAAAGAAATAAAACAAACAAAGATAATATATAATATAAATAATTTACAAAAGAAAATAAATGATTTGATACAAATAAAAGGAAATGGAAATCATTTTATTAATAAAGTAATTGCTTTATTTATTAATGAATAATATTGTTTTTGATAACAAATGATTTATTTTTTTGAAATAAAGTAATAAATCACAAATGATTTTGAACAACAATCTCGAAAGATTTGATTAATTCATTAAACAACAATATCAAAGATTTAATCAATTTATCGAATAATAATACTATAAATTTGGTCAATCTATCGAACAACAATATAAGCTAATATCCTTAATAAAGCTAGATTCTAAAACTAAAGCTTTATATCAAATTCGAAGAGTTCAAAATCTTGTTTATACAGATTTTAATTTACGAAAAGGAATTTCGATAGTTAAATTAAATTAGTAAAGCAATTAACTCTTTTCAAATATCGGATTTTCGTTTATTAATTGATTTATACTTTTCAAAGTTTGTTTAATGAATTTTTCAAATAAAGGAATTAAAGTTTTCAAAAAATCTTTAATTTCAAAATCATCATTTTCAACCTTGTTCGGTTTTATCGAAACAATTATATTGTTATATTAAATAAACTTTTTGAATTTATTATTTATATAAATTCTATATAAACAAATTCTATTTAGCTTTTTCAAAATATAAATGTTTTTATTTATATTTGTTTTTGCTATTCAATAAAATCCAAGTTATCGATATATAAGTTTTTGTTTTTTTGATATATTAATTTTATTTAATAAATTATTATACAAAACTATATTGCTTTGTTTAATATTTTTTTTTGTTATATTATAATCTTTATTAAAACGTTTTTTCTTATCAAATCGATAATATTTTTGTATAATATAGTTTTTTAAATATCCTTATTTTTTATTTCAAATTGATGTAAATAAACAATCAACAAATCGGATTTTGTTTTTACAATATTTTAGTTTAAAATTCTTTATATACAATATTTGATTTCGATTAATAAAACAAAATATTGATTAGAAATTATATAGAAAAAAATAAAGTTGATAAACTTATAAATAATAACTTTATTAATCATCAAGATAATATTCAAATATTGAAACCATTTTTTTTTCTTTTTTATTGTTTTAGCTAAGCTATTCTTTAATAATTAATATTTATATTTTATTGCTTTATTTACTTTCGAATTATATATTAAAATCTAAATTCTATTGATTTTATACTTTGCTATAAAATATTTTATATAATCTTTATTTCCAAATCTTCTATTTATAACAATTTTTTCAAATATATTATATTAACAAATAATATTTCAAAAAAATAATGCGATATTTTTTGAATTGATAATGTATAAAAGCTTTGCTTCAATTTATTCAGAAAAATTATTACGCAAAATCATCAAATACTTATAGGTATTATTAATAAGCATATAGATAACATTTAGATTATATTTGATTTAATATATACTAATTCAAATCGAATATAATAATTCTTTTTTGAAATCTAATTTGCGAAATTGATAATTAAAACAAACTTTAACAAATGTTTTAACTTTTTAAAATATATTTCTTTAATAATATAGTGAATGAACTTTATTAAATATGTTTTTTACTTTTTTGTAATTATATATATTATACAAATAAAAGATCAATTTTAAGCGTTCATTTTTATTATTGATAATTTATTGATAAAATATATTCTTTGATTTATTCTTGAATAAATATTTATTTTACATATTAAAACCTAAAATTCTTTTCTTAAACTTTCCAAAGTTTAATATTGTTATACTTATAAGCTTTTATAAAGTTAATAAATAAAATGCGATTTTTCGATTATTTTTTAAATACTTATTATATAATATAATACTTTGCGAATTTATAAAGTTTTACAAATTACTTATTATTACAATATTATTAAACTTTTTAATAATCCAATCATTAATATTTATTTTATTTTTAAAAAAGTTAAAAGAACTTTAAAATCGTTTTAATAGTTTATTAATAATAATATAAAATGTTTCTTTGATATATCGAACTTTAAAATCGAATAATTGAATTTAAACGATTTATTTTGTAATCAAAGTTTCAAATAAATTAATAGCAATACAATTGAATTATACAATCAAAACTTTGATATTAATTTCGAGAATGAAATATATATTGTAAAAATCAAATCTAAACTTTTGCAAGGCTTTTAAAACATTACAATACTTTTTTTTAATTGTATTATAATTTTTTTCAATAGTATTTTATATTTTATTTTCAAAATAAACTATTGTTTTTTTTCTATTAAATATTTGATTCAAATAATTATTTGATTCTTTAAAATTAATATCAATATTGCAAATAATTTTATTAATTTCTTTTAGATTATTGTATTGTAAAAGTATAAAAGCAAAAATATAAATTAAAGTATACTTTAAAAAATTTATAATAAATTGTTTTAACTTTATTTAAATAAACTTAGCACTTTTTTTTAACAATCGATATAAAGAATTTGCTTTTTTAACGAAATTCTTTATCTAGATTTAAAAGAAAATATAGATTTTAAAAAATATTCGAATATTATATTTATTGAATAATATAAACTAATCAATAATCTTTTGAATTTTTGAATTTTTGTATTTATAAAAGTTCGTTTATTAATATTATAAATATAATCAACAATTTAAATTCTATTTATACATTATTTTGATTTAGCTTTGATTGAACAATTCGTTTTTTTTTAATTATTTAAACGTTTTATTAATAAATTGAATATATTTAAAAGCAAAACGTTTAATTTTATTTTCGATTTCTTTTATATTATAATTATTTAATAAACCTTTGATTTCAATATTATCTAGAAAAAACAATACTATAATTAGCGAAAGATTGCTTAAAATTTTTAAAACAATCTTACAAAACTAAGCAATCGAATTTGTTGTTCTTTATAAAAAAGTTATTTATTACAACAAATTAAACAAAGTTTGAAATGCAATTATATCCTTATTTTTTTTTGTAAAAAGATTTAATTATAATCAGAAAAGAAATCAACCAAAAAAGCAATTATACACTTTACAAAATTTTTAATAAAAATTTTTATATTAAATAAAAGATTGATATCCCGGATTATGATTTTGTTCAACTCAAAATAGTATTAATGATTTTGTAAATACTAAAGATCTTTTTTTTAATTAAAAACTATAGATTTTTGTATAATCTTTTACAATATTCGAATATTCTTTAATTAATGCGATTTTAAAGCATTTTAAAGATTATCTATATCAAAACTTTTGGAATTAAAAAACTTATTATTTATTATATTATATACAAAACTATATTAATTTTTTGAGAAAACGTAATATCAAGTTGCATTTTGTTAATATAGATCCAATTAAATACTAAAGCATTTTTATAATTCAAAAAATATAATAATAACAAATCTCTTTTTTATTTAATAAATATATCTTTATATTTAATTTTCTTTATATATTTAAAAATTAATTAATATTCTTTCAACTTATTATTAAATTTCGATATTAAATACTTTTTCTATTTATTAATAAGTTTTTAATAAAGAAACATTTTTCTATGATATTTAAATTCATTTGCTAATTCTTCAAAACCTTTTTTATTTATATTCGTAGAAATATTAAATAATCGAACTTTATTGATTTTATTTTTGTATAAAGTATTAATAGAAAATAGAAAATCTTTTCGAAAATCTTTTATTAATATTTTAATTCTTAAATATACAAATTATATAATAACTTAATAATATTTATAAGTAAATTTATTATTATCTTTAAAAACAATCAAATATTTAATATATTCTGGTTTATTAATATACAAATCTTATAGATCTAGAAATAGAATATAGTTTTCGATTGGTTTTAAATAGATCAACATTTCTTTTAATCATTCTCGAAGTTCTAGATTTAACAATTTGTAATACTTATCAAATACTATTTGCTTTTCTAAAAGTTTTATATTTCGAAAAGGATTTAATATAAGATTATTGATATATTGTTTATTGAATATATCGGAATCTAGTTTTTTTTATTGATATCAAAGAAATACTTATTATAAATTATTTATAATGCTTATTCGCTATATTAAACATTTATATAATATTTATTATCGTTATCAATAATTGTAATGTATTATAAATTATATTAGTAATTGAATATAATTTCGCTAGTAATAAATTATAGTATATTTAATAAAAGTTTGTTTCAAACATTTTTTATTATATAAATATTAATTATATTTATGATATTATTTAAAGAGATTTTGATATTTTTACAAATATCTATAAGTTTTGATTCGATCATATCAATATCAATAATACTTATATTTATCGAATTTATTAAAAAGTTCAAAGTTATATATAGTTTGTGATTTATTATATTAATAGTAAAGCTATTATTAAAAATGGCTTCGATTAAATCTTAATTATTTAATAGAATCTTAATCATTAATAGTTTTTTACAATTTCGATTTGTTTTCGAGATATATATAATTTGATTATATATTTTTCTTCGATAGTTTAGTAAAATAATAGAAATTGTATTTATTTATATTAAAGAGTTATATTTAAATGAATTATAATAATTAATTTGTATTTTAATAGATTTTTGGTTTTAAACTATAACAATATACAATTCCAAAATAGCAAATAATATATTATTAATAGTATCGAAAAGTTTTAAAGTTAATATTTTAGATTTTAATAAATTATTAATTTTGATTAACTATCTTTTTCAAAGTTCGAATATTGTTTTAAATAGAAAATCGATAAAAATAAAAACTTTAATCTTTGAAATTAAATGTTTAGTTTATTTAATTGTATTATAACTATTAGTTATAATCGAAAAAATAAATTTTCTTTTTGGTTTTTTAAAAATAACTTTTTTAATAATAATTCACAAATCTATTTTTATAACGTTTTAATTATTCGAAAGTGTATTATTTATTATAAAATCAAAAGTATTAAATAAAAAAGATTTAATTGTTTAAACTTTCGTAAAAATAAAAGCAATAAGTTTTGAAATTATATTTTCGGGTTTTCGCTTCAAAATGGAAATAACTTTTTTTATTTTGTTTTTGCTAATATATTATTCAAATTGCAATATAACAAACTTAAACTAAATAGCAATATTAATATACTTTAAAATAAAATCATTTAAACAAAAAATAAAAGATAAAATCGAATTAATATTGTTAAAAAAATGAACATTATTATCAATAATCTCAATAATATTAATATATTCAATCAACTCTATATTTGAATTATTCTTTTTATTCTATTTATTTATTTTTGTATTAATTACTACATAATATATTAAAGAATTATTGTTTTTATTATAAAAGATTTGAAATGGTTTCATTTAATTCTAATTCTTTTTTTAATATATAATATCAAATCTATCAAAAGTAATTCATTCTTTTATACAATACTTTTTGTAAATTGAACAATCCTTTTTTATAATATAGTTTTTATTTTTAAGCTATATATTTTAATAATAAAAACAAGATTTATTATAAATTACATTAATTTTTACTATTTTATCATTATCAAAAACTTTAACAAAACTAGAAAAAGCTATAGATTTTCCTATAATAACAAATTTGATTAAAAATATAATATTTTTAGTAACAAATATTTTAAATGCTTTAACTAGCGAATTTATTTTATCATTATAATTCTTGAAAAATGCAGACTTTTTTTTCTTAAGTTTTTTTATAACTTTCATAATAATATTAATTATCTCAACATTAATTTTCTTTAATCAAACTTTCTTTTTAAAGTCTTTATTATAGTTTAACAAATCCATATGCTTTATATAAATCGTATAAATCAAAGCTTAAATCAAAATGTAATATTATTTCAATAAACTATTAATTTTATCTACAAACTTTAATTTTAATCGAATATTTAAGTTTTTCAAGAACAAAAAAACGATGGTTTTAATAATAATCTTTTTCTCTACTATAAATCGAATTACAATAAGATTATAAGTTCGACTATAAGTTAATATATCTTCGAAATCATACTTTTCCTTTGTATTATATTTAAATACTAAAGCTTATAAATAGTTTTGGCTATACTTTAATCGAAAAGTATTTTATACAATATACTCCGCTAAAAAAACAGATTTGAAGGTTTTTTTCTAATTTCAACCAAATGATTTATATTTATTCATAATTTTTACATCGAATCGAAAATTATACTTCATTTGTTTAAAAATTCGATAACGGAACTTTTTCTCAATTATACTATACTTTCGTTTAAGATCTTTTATAGCCTTATACTACTTTATTGTATTGATATTATCAAATTATAGTATTTTTTCTTTTTCCACAAATAGCAAATTTCTTTTATTAAACTTTACAAAAGCTTGAATAATCTTTTTGATATTATTTTTGTTGAATATAAAAGTATTCTTATTTTGTTTAAAGTTTTCTTTAAAATTGGATTTGATTTTAGAAAAAATAATAATTTTAAACTTTGCTTTTATAAATTGTTTGCTTTTAGCATTATAATATTTGCTTTTATAAAGTTTCGATTTGCTAAAAAAGCTAGATTGTTTGTTGCTAATAAATTTATTAATCTTTTCGATTTTAAAATCTTTAAAAGCTATTATATCGAATACAAATGTATTAAAACTATTAATAGATTTGAAAGATATAATTGATTAATAAAGTATTGTAACTTGAACAATTTGAATTATATAAAATATAAAATGTAATATAATATAATTGAAATATAAATTTTTTAGTAATATAAATAAAAATAATAAAAAAGTAACAAAAATAATATAACAAAGGGAAAAACAAATCCTTAATAATAAGTAAAGGATTTTGATAACGATAGAATCCCTGTTCATTTCGATAATAATACTTTACGAATTCGCAAAGTATTATTATGCGTATTTACCAATACTGAAGTGTAATATATCAATTAACGCAATTTGGCTTATACAAATCAATCAAAACAATACTAGATTAATTAAATAAATAATCAAAATATGTTTAAATCCTTCTCAAAAGCTTAGTATTTGTTATACTAAAACTTAAAATAAAATTTTCATGATCGCGTCGAAATTCATTATTGTTTATTGTTCTACAAAATCGATTCATTTTATATACTAATCTTTAATATTTTAATTACAAATATTTAATCGAGTTAAAATACAACCAAATCGATTCAATGGTTATTTAAAATTCCGACAAATCGTGCTCTTCCTTTTTCAATTTGATTTCTAGATTTAAAGATACAAAACTACAAGAATAAACATCAACATTAAAGGCTATATAGATAATGCGTATTAATATGAATTTTTCGAGCTATAAAACTATAAAATAGATTTGTATCATGCGATAGTATGATATAAGTCACGGTAGTGGGAATCGAGAGACAATACAAAAGTATGGTTTAATAGTGTAAATAGTGGGAACTAGATTCATATAATAGAGAAAAGCTTGATTAACTTGACCTCAAACTTTAATAGCTAAAGGTCTATATATAAGTGTAATATAAAGTAGTAATAATGCTTTGATAGAAGTATTACTTCGATAAAGGATATGTAGCCTTTATTGTGGTAAAGCTAATATACTCAAATATGAATAAATAAAAAGAGTAAAAAATGTGCTAAAAGTATAAGAATAATATCAAAGATAGCTATATCCTATAATATACTTTTCAAAGCAATAATAATGTTATTGATTTGCTATATAACAAAAGAAATATATAAACAACAAAATCGTATTATATAAATTATCGATATAAGTATTTATTGTTATGTATATACATTATTAGTAGCAATGCATATAATCTCGGTTAGCGATAGTTTAGTAGTGTTAACGGCGAAAAGAGCAAAGAAATCGTTGTTTGATTACTAAATTAGATTCTTTTTCGATAGCAATTGTTGTTTAAATAATAAACAATATCGTTTGTAAAACGTAATATATCGTAGATTTAAAATAATAAATGTTTATGCTTTAAACTTGAAATTGTATAACCTTTTTAATATAATCAAATATAGCTTTCCTATATAATTTGGCAGTATATTCCTAATATTTATTTTACTTTAGTTATATGAATGATTTTTGTAATATACGTTTTCTTTTTATTCGTCGATTAATCTTTTTTCTAAAGGGTTTTAGACCGTATAAATATTCTATTAATAGGATGTTTTTCTTTTCTAATTCGATTTTGAAGGGGAGAAATACACTAACAAATGGAATAGATTTATCGTTTATATTTATCGATTATTTGGTAGTGGTATTATTTTCTTTTTTCTTTAATATCCAAAAAGAGGAAGAGAAAGAAGAAAAGAAAAAAGAAAAAGAAAAAGATAAAAGTCTTTCGCTTTTTAAAGTAACGCTAATTTAAAGGGAACCATTAATTAACGATGAAGATAATGATTATATATATTATTGCTTTTAATATAACCTTTAATTAATGTTTTCTAAAACCTCTTTTTCAAACGTTCTTATTAAAGCATTATTACTAATAGTCTTTTCTTTATTAATAGTTACGATTGGTTTTGCAAAACGCAATATATACAAATGTAAAATGAATACTTTTGAATTTGCTAATTGTTTGGTATAATACTAATGTGATTTTAACGTCCGGTTAGATTTAAAGTAGAGGAGAAGAAGAAGATGGATTTGAATAACTCTATAGATTTTTTTAATAATAATTATTAAGGTTATTTATCCCTTTTTTAAAATGTTAGTTTTGATGGAAATGAAAAGTTTATGGAGAGTGAAGCGGAAAGGGTTGCAGATCCTAATATTCGTAATGTTAAAAAGAGAAAGGTAAAGATAATTGTAGAGGTAAAGAGAAAGAGAAAGGGAAAGAGAAAAGGGAAAGAAAAAGGAAAGAAAGTGAAAAGAAAAGCGTTTAAATGCAAAAAGCCAAGAATAAAAGGAAGGAAGAATGCTATGCTTTGTGTTCAATATATGAGGTTGTTGATCGCAAGGCAGAGCAATAGTGTATACTATTGTAATATTAATTTAATTAATATAAGATGTTATAAATGCTATAGTTATTTTTGTATTAAACTTTTTAATCATTTTTATGCGATGGCGATCGATTTCTTTAAGGCTAAGGTTAAAAGAAAAATAAAGTTGGTAAATAGTTTTACTCTTTATATTGAAAAATATAAAAATAATAATAAATGAAATATAAAAGTTCAAATCGTTTAGAATAATATTGAAGATGATATTGTTCTATTATGAAAAGAAATTGAAGGAGAAGAAAAGGTTGAAAAAGAAGCAAAAGGAGGAAAAAGAGATAATTGTGAAGAGAAAAGAGAAAGGAAAGGAGTTACGCTTAAAAAGTTTGAAAAGTGCGAACGGTACAAATCTTGTTGTAGCAAACCGCTTTGTAAATACTTTTATAAACCTTATCTTAAAAAATAACGATAATAACAATAATGATCAAAAAGTGTAGGATTTGGTTTAAACCATTGCTATTAAACAAAAAGCCAAAAAAAGTAATAAACAATAAAAAAAAAATATTATTGTAGATTATATAATATTGAAGTACAAGATTTAATCGATTTCTATAATGCATAATTTAATATCTTATAAATTAATTAACGATATAAACCTTTCGAATAGTTAACGATTTAAATTCTTTGTTAATCTATCTGCAAATATATCTTTAATCGCCAAATAGAACATTAAAAACTTTCGATTTATATATTTTTAACAAAGCTATATATTTTGAATATCAATATAATACAATTTTGTAGTAATATATTTGTTTTCTTTAACAATAAAACGAATAGTTTGAGTATTATTACAATAAATTGTAATAAGTTCCCGTATCATTAAATTAATCTTTTTCAAAAGTTTAAAAGTAGCTATAATCTTTTTAGTAATGCATTCAATATTCAAAAGCTTTACTTTCGTAATAAATGTAATAATAATAATTTGGCGAAAAGCCTTCCAAATAATAAGGCCTTCAAATAAAAACATAATATATCTTTATAAGGATTGCTTAGAATTAGAATCATTCGCAAAAAAAGTATCGAAGTAGGATAAAAATTAAAGTAATGGATCTCCGTCGTATTTATAACCTAAATACTTTGTATTCCATAAATATTGTAAACAATGATTTATAGTTCTTATATACTTCTTCAACGAATTAATCAAATAATGATTTAATTGAAAAGCTGTAAAAGCAATATCTAATCGAATAGTAATAGTTGTATAAAGTATAAAGCTAATCTTTTCTTAATAAACCTTTATAAAAAAGAGAATTGCAATTCCTTTGTATTTAATAAATATCATAGTGAATAAAGGGGTAGCGGCGCTGCTATTAACGAAATCGAATTTCTTAGCTATTTTGGATATATAAATATTATAAACTAGTTAGAGCTTGTGTAACTTTCGATCTTTTATAATTCGAATTCCCAAAAACCATAAGGTATCATCTAAATCGTGTAGTTCGTACTTTTTTTTGATTTCTTCGATAATTTTGTAGATTGTTTTGGTATATTTTCTGTAGTAAATAATTTGAATATTGTTTATAAAGAAAAATATTGAAATATATTTGTTCTAAATCATATAAATATATAGTTTTTCTTTGCATTATACTATATCAAAAGATACAAAAGTAATAATAAATTCTTTATATTATAAAGCAAATAAGTCCCAAAGATTATATAAAACTTGATCAATAATAATATATTTGCCAGATACTTTATATTTATCCGAAAGTAAATATATTATAGAAATATTATTAAAGTTTCTTATAACGTTAACGAAAGCATTAATAATATCAAATTGTTTAGTTTCTAGATTGTATTTAGTAACCATAACCATTATAATGTAGAACGATTTAGTAGCGAGAGTTGCAATGTAAATAGATTCGATTATGCTTTTGTTTTGAAAATCTTTTTGAATTACTAAATATAAACAATATCGATTTATATACTTTTCAAAATTGTTTTTGTAATCGAAAACCTATTAAAAAGGAATCGAACAAGTATTGCTCGACTTTGCTTTGATTTCTTTTTAGGTTTGCTTATCTTTAAGGTTTTTAATCTTTTTATTACAATCCTTTTTAAACTAAGGTCCAAAAACATATTTGTCTAATTAACTATAAAAGCAAAGAAATAATAATGCAATAAATTTGAATATTTTTGGAAAAACATTTGAAGATTTTGAAGGCAAAAAAAAGATTAGTTTAAAACTAACTATAGAAACAATAATATTGTAAAATGTAATAAACTTATTCTTTTTTTTCGAATCATTTAAATCATTTTGATTTAGTCAAAAGATATTATAAAATTTGTTCAAAAAATTATCACTTCGAATTAACTTTAAAGATTATACAATAACAATTCCAATAAATATATTAATTGATCTATTTCCGGTATTCCATTGATGTAAATATTAAAAACGTTATATAGGATGTAATTGATCAACAAATTGATCAAAACGATCAAATTGATAGTTAGAAAATGATTGGAATTCGTTTGGATTGAGATTAATTCTAGATATTTCTATTTGAACTATTCGAGTTCGTTTAAAGGGACGATAGAAATTAAAAACTGAAGTATATTGATTTTGATATTCCTTTATTGTATATATTTTTGATGAAAATCGAAAAAGTATAACTAATTCTTTGATTTTATAAGATGTAAAAACTTTTATTAGTTCAATAAAAAGCGATCTATATTAAAATTCTATTTTATCCTTCACTTGATTTAGAATATTAAATGCTTTACTAGCGATTATTAAATCTTTGTTCTGGAAATTATAAATTTAATCTTGAATTTGAACTGGTGTTTTAATGATTTTATAATCCATTCCATTGCTTTAAATAATTAAAGATACAATAGAAAAACATAGGGATCCGCGATTAATAGGATTAATTTGATTATTATTTAGTATATTTTCAATTGTTAATATTAAACAATCTAATTATACTTTAATATTAGATTCTACCCTCTTTATAAATTCCAAAGTTTGTGAAATTAATGAAAAAGGTTCCTTTAAATTATTATAATCTTTATTATTAAATAAAAAAGCCGGTCTAAGAAATATCGACATTTTAATACTCTTTAAATCCATTTTTAAGGTTAATATCCTGATGAAAGTTTCTAAAATGTATACGGCTTTGAGAACATCTTTATTTTCTTTGTTTGTGATTAAAATTGAATCATTTGATTTATAATTGAATATAACTTCATCAATATTCGTTTTCTTGAAAATATTAAGCTTTTTGACAAAATTCTTAAAATCGAAATCGAGTATAATATTAATAATGCTATAAACTTTATCTATTCCATAAATATAATGTTTATCGAAAATAACGTTTCAAATAATAATAATTTTATCAAACTTCGGAATTTAGATCCTATAAATATATATCCTAAATATATACCCAACTAAATATTCAATATAAGCTTTTGAATTAGTTTTGTATTATTTACTCTTTATATTAACTTCTCTTTTTTTATTCAATAAGTAAGTATAATAGCCGTAGCAATATATACTATTCCAATCAGGTTTTAAATCATCTATAGCAAATCTAGCAAAGTTAGGATTGTACTATTGAAAATATTAACGAAATCAAAAATCAAGAATTTTGTTTAAACATTTAAAACTTTTGCTTTTCAAAAGATTTATATTATAAAAATAAATAGCGGTTTACATTACTTCCATTTATATTTTATTAAGTAATTTTGAAAAGATTCTTATTTTGATCTATTTTATTATAATTTTTTAATCTACGCGTTCAACATCGCCGTTAGATTCATATGTATAAAAAGGTAAGAGTTCAAATTTAAGGCTCTCTTTAACAATTCAATTCTCGAAAATAGTAATATCTTTAATACTAATAATCGATATATCGTTATCTTGTTTTATAACAACAATATTGAGTTTATATTTGCGATGAATTTATACTACAAAGTTTTGTAATATCTCGAAAACTTCGATATATATCTTTTAGTTTAAAGTGAAAAAGAATATTTTGTTATTAAATATATTCTTGATAATTAATAGTTAAAAAGCGCCAATATACTTATAAGGAAAATCAAAGAGATTCTATTAGATTTTGTAAAAAAGTTTTGAGGAAAGAGAATCATTAGATTTATATAAAACGATTTGCTTTGCGTATATAGTAATACAATTAATGCAATCGATCCTAGCAATTCCTTTAATTCTAACTCTTTTAGCTATATGGATTAAATACTTCAAAGCTTTTTTGTTTAGATATTTTGCTCTCTTATACCAAAGCTCGCTAAAATCCTTTTTTGGGATAGATTGATTACATAAGCATCGATACGATTGGTTGATTTGACGAGAAGCAATTGGATAAACTATTACAATGTGATTTACAAAAACAAAAAAAGAATCAAAAGAATAAAAAGAAGAAACAGGTTTGTATTTAATAATAATTAGCTTATACTTTCGAACGCAATTGGTTAATATATAGCTATTTTCTACAGGCCCAATCCTTAATGTATTATTATCATTATAAAACTACGCTCTCTTTTCTTTTATAAAAGATTCTGAAATAAGATTAATATAAAAACTTAGTACAAAAGTTATATCGTTGAATACCAAATCCCTAATATTAAAATCGAATTTGCTATATAAAAGGTTTTTGAATATACAAATACTTTTGCTAAAAACAAAAAAGGAAGTGATTGCAGATTCAATAAAATCGTCGGCATTTGTTGATCGATATATACCCCCGTTCAAAAGCTTAACATTGTTAACCAAATATAAAGCATTACAATTATTAAGAAAAATGCTTTGAAAAAAGTAATGAAAAGAAATTAATAAAACAGAAGAGTATATACCATTGGTATCTTCAGATTTTACCAACGCAATACTAATAGTAATTGTAAAGAAAAAGAGGAGTTTCGATTTATCTTCTTTACTAATAGTATTAAAGCTACTAATAGCATTTAATCAACCTTTCTTTTTCAATACCTCGTATAAATTCTTTCATTTTGGATCCTTTAAATATGTTTTGATATTTTGAACTTTGGTATTATTTAGCGTAACTTCGTGTTAAACATTACTTTTAGATATAAAAGCTTATTGCAAACGGTAGTATACATTAATAATATATCGATATCTACAAGGATCAATATATTTGCAATAAAAGCATTTGGATTTGTTATTGTTAAAAGATTTGTTATTAGAACAAAAGGCTTTATTGAAAGAAAAGATATTGGATGAAAAAGGATTGAATAAAGAAGGATTGAATAAAGTCAAGTAATTTGAAGGTATAATATAAACTTTTTTGGAAAATGTTTTTTCGGCGTTTTGCATTAATAAAAGAAAATCTCGCTCAACTTATTTAAAAGTAAAAAGCTTTTTGTTAACATAAAAAGAGATAGTAACAATTCTTCGTTGTATACCTTTAGTTTAATAAGGATCAAACTTTTTGATTACAACAAAGAACTTCTTAATAGCTAATAATCCTTTGATATCAAGGATATTATAGATTATTACCTTTTGATAAGCAATCCATTATTCCTAAGCCTATTTAGTACTATTAATTCAAATAACAATAGTAAATGTAAATATATTAAAGTAATCCTTCTGAATTTTTGTAATGGTTTGATTATTGGTAAAGCAAAAACGTAATTTGAAATAGTTTATTATTTATCGAAATATACGGCCATCCTTTATACTTATTTGAAAATCCATTAAATAAACAAAATTAATTGTTGTAGTTATTCAAATATATATATCTCGATACTTTTTGTATTTCGAGTTATATTCCTTTTTATGATTGCGATAATTGGTTTTCCAAATCGTATACTTTTCTAAAGCATTCTTCGAAATCAAATAGCCAAAGTATTCGAATCGAATTAAAGAAAAAGCTTTCGATTTTAAGGCTTTTTTTATAATAACATTTGCAATAAACTTTGCAATAGCAAACTTATATTCAGCGATATTTTTTACAAATTTTACAGTATATTTGCAATTCAATTGATTAGCCACCGTTTTAGGGATAAAAAAAAGAAGTTTCGGGATAATTAATTAATCGATAAGTTTATGGTTAAGTGAAAACTTAACATTAGAATTGAAAATGCTTCAAAAATTGTATAAAGTATAAAGATTTTGTAATCCGATATACTATTCTAGCCAATTATCGTTGATATTGAACTTAACAGGAACAAACGCTATAATGAAAATAGTAAAGTTTGGATAAAAATTGGTAATAGATTTTGAAAGTATTAAAGAAGTAAAAAGAGTATAAAAATTGTAAAAATATCAATTAAAGCGATAACAAGATATTGACAATATTAAAAGCTAACCGGGCTTATAATTATCATGCGATAATATAATATAAATTACAATAGTAGGAATCGAGAGATAATACAAAAGTATAGTTTAATAATATAAATAGTAGAAACTAGATTCATATAATAAAAAAAAGCTTAATTAATTTAACCTCAAATTTTAATAACTAAAGATCTATATATAAATGTAATATAAAGCAGTAATAATGCCTCGGTAGAAATATTACTTTGGTAAAGGATATGTAGCCTTTATTGTAGTGAGGCTAGTATACTCAAATACGGATAAGTAAAAAGAGTAAGGAATATACTAGAAGTACAGAAATAACACCAGGGATAGTCATATTCCGTGACAATTTGATATACAATTTATAAACCAAATCGCTAAATAAAAAAAACTATTGTTTTTGATAATAACTATTAATTTTATAATCATTTTGTATTGTTATTTGATTTGTAATATAAGCGTTATCAAATCTTATCTTTATTGTTATTATATTTAAATAATCGATATTAAATAAAATTACAATTGTCTACAATTTGGATTTCCTTTTTTCGAAGTATAATCTATTTTGCTATTTTTGCTCTTTTTTTATTTTTATTAAAGAATATAATTTTGTACCATTATTATTTGTAGTTTTTTTATCAACTTTTTTAATACTTTGGATTTTTTACAAAATACTTCAATATATCGAAAAGAATTTAAAATTGTATATTGCTTTTATAAATAACTAATTTTGAATAAACCTTTATTTCTATATAGATTATCAATATAAAAGAAAAAAAAGTAAAAAATAGAAACAATAATAAAAAGAATAGCTTTTTGAAAGAAAACAATATAATAAAAAGGGAATAAAGATTAGAGTCAATTAGAATGGTTATAGACGATAAAGAAGGGAAGAATAATCAAAATGGATGATTTAGATTATAACGAACATATATATAATCAAAAAAGGGAATAGTAAAACTCAATAAACAAAACACAATATAATAATCTAAGATATAGAGTAAAAGAAATATAAATACTCCTTATGAAAGGCGAGGTCATATAAAGGTATTAGGTCCGAATGATTGAAGCCATTCTATAGTCTTACACCATTAGACCCTTTGAAGCTTTATATATATATATGAATTACTTCTACTTTGAATCAATTATACGATTTCATTACTTTCTCGCTATATCGAGCTTTAAAGCTAGTAAAAAAAAATTAAAATTACTAGATTCTATCGATATATAGCAATCTTGAAGGTGTATTACAAGTAAACTATCAAGTATTATACCGCTATGCGGATATATACTTAGTATATATACTTAATTAGTTATTGTAACGCTTGTGCCGTAAAAGAGCTGTTTTGAGAACAGGGTCAAAAGAGTTCTTAGAATTTACTATTATTAACTATACTACGAAAAAGAGACTGTTATATATACATGATCCGTATAAACAGGATATATATATAGTATATGCTCGCTAATCAAGTATATAAACTATAACAATATATATATGCGCCGGAACGTTTACTATGCCAACCAAACAACGAAAGCGTAATATTATTCTCTTTTTTAATAAAGCTTGCTTTTAAACAACTATTCGTTAATAATCCTATATTATATTTTGTACAATACTTATCAATCAATTAAATAGTGCAAAACGTATTTATTATAAACTTTGCAATTATTATTGCGAAGTATATAATTGTTTTTGCTTATTCTTAAACAACAATATACATATAAGCATTTCGCAACAAAATAAATGCTTTTCGATATTTCGAAACAATAAAATAATATTTGTATTGAAAAAAGCATATAATAAAAGCTTTTTCTACTATAAACCTAAATCCATATTCAAATCATTTTAACTTCTTTATTAAATTCATTGTTTCTTTGAATATATCTTTCTATACTAATAAATCGAACAACTTTACATTAAATATAGCAAAAGGGTTATTAAGTGAAAGCTTTATCAAAAAGCAAAAACAATATAAAAGTGCAACGAATATATAAGCAATATTAGTAGCAAAACAATCAAAGTTAAAAGCGTTTATTATAATTAAGGTTCCTTTTTTTTTTTTTTTCTTCAAAACAAAATTACAAAAATAATAAAGAAAATCAAATAGCAAAAAGCAACAATGATTTTAATAAGCAAAGCTTTCCAATTAATCTTATAAATTAATTTTTCTTTTCTTTTTAAACAACAAATAATAATATTAATTTAATACAACAATAGTATATATTCGAATATTAGAATTGTTAATATAAAATCTTATCGATAAAGATTTTTTGCAATAAAAGATTACATTGAAATAACAATAATAACAATAGTAAAATTGAATATTAACAATAAAACAATAATAATAATATCATGCGATAGTATGATATAAGTCACGGTAATGGGAATCGAGAGATAATACAAAAGTATGATTTAATAGTGTAGGTAGTGGGAATTAGATTTATATGATAGAGAAAAGCTTAATTAACTTGATTTCAAACTCTAATAGTTAGAGGTCTATATATAAATATGATATAAAGCAGTAATAATGCTTTGATAGAAGTATTACTTCGGTAAAGGATACGTAATCTCTACTATAGTGGGGCTAGTATACTCAAATACGAATAAGTAAAAAGAGTAAGGAATGTACTAAAAGTACAAGAATAATATTAGGGATAGCTATATTCTGTGATACACCCCTCAAAGCAATAATAACGTTATTGATTTGTAATATAACAAAAGAAATATATAAACAATAGAGTTGCATTGTATAAGTTATCGATATAAGTATTTATTATTGTGTATACGCGTTACTAGTAGCAATGCGTATAATCTCGGTTAGCGATAGTTTAGTGGCGTTAACAACAAAGAAAGCAAAGAAATCGTTATTTGATTATTAAATTAAATTGTTTTTCGATAGCAATTGTTGTTTAGGTAATAAGCAATATTGTTTGTAAAGTGTAATATGTTGTAGATTTAAAACAATAGATGTTTATACTTTAAACTTAAAACTATATAATCTTTTTAATATAATCAAATATAGCCTTCCCATACAATTTAGTAGTATATTATCACGGAGGATAGCTACGAATATATGAGAGGATATCTGAAAGAGATAAAGGTATAGGTATAAAACAATGATTGTATTGTTGTTTGTCTCCTATAATACAAGATCCATCCGTTTCTAATATACCTATATTCATGTGATTCCACGTGATCATCATTTGATTCTGAGATCTTAAGGATCTACAATATAATGATCTATGATATTATAAATCTACAATATAATGATCTTTAATATCATAGTATACTAATAGTTATAAATCTAGATGATTCTAAAAAAGACTAGTATATTAATTGAGAAGATCCAATACTATATTAGTATGATAACGTATAAAACGTTTATACTAACTTTAGAAAACTTGCTTAATTAATAGTATACCAAGCTTTTAGCGCTTCGAAGCTTTCTAGCTCTGATTAATCGAAAAGTGGGTAGGGTGTCTATACGCCTACTCCCGAAAGATCCGAGGCCTATATAAAATCACAGTGTTCTACAAACACGTGATTATCACGTGCTTTATGCTTTTAGCGTGATACACCCTTCAGATCATATGCGTAGTATATAATCTGCTTACAAAGCAAACAAAATAAATGAATCTACAACTCCGCGCTATTCGCGTAATCCTTTATTGATATAAACAAACAAACAAAAACTAATCTAATGATATATATACAATTTCCCTACAAATAGTTGTATAAATGAGTAATTCCATATAATTCTATGAATGCTTGAATCATCGATTCTATAAATGGTAACGATTATAGTTAAAGGCATTTATTGTATATTTATTGTATTTAATCGTTTTGTAACATATTATTATTTTGTTATAATTTCTATCGCATAAATATTTAATCGTAGCTTTAATCTTTTGATCCTTCGATTCTTTAAAAACAAACATCAATAATAGTAATAACAATAACAATTACATTAACAATAATACTATCAACAATATTATTATCAATATGCTTTGTTATGGTTGCAACTTTCGGGCCGGGAACCTTTTCTATACTCAGAAAACCTTAGTTATTTTTTGCCGCTGTATCTTTTCTTTTTCTTTTTTTTCTTCTTTTGCTTTTGCTATTCTTTTTACTTTTTCTTTTCCTTTTATTTCTTTTTTTTTTTTTGATTCTTTTGGATTGTTTCTCGGATATTTTCGCTATACTTTTGTTTCCTTTTTCTATTGCCTTTATTGTTGTTTTTCGCTTTTTTGTTCTCTTTTTTCTTATTTTTTTGATTTTCTTTTTTTTCGTTCTTTTTGAGTTAATTTTAGTAAAAGTAACAATAAAGATAAGGATAAGGATTAGAGTAAGGATGAGGATAAAGATTCTTTATTTTGTTGGGAGATAAGTATTATAATTACTTTAACAATACATTATTTACATTTCATAGAATTCTAATGAAGACTTTGGTTCTAATCTTATAGAGATTAAATATAATAGTAAGTTGAATAATAAAGGGTTTGGAATAGTATCTTCTATTTTTGTTATTTCTTCTATAGCGGCTTTTTGTACCTTTATTAAAAAGATTTGATTTAAAATGCTAAAGAATCTCTATTTGTACATATAATATATAAAATCGTTGATCATTAAGCAAAAAGATAGGATTTACTATAAAAACATGGATTCCTAAAGAGTTTAGTGTTATTAATGCTTTATATATATATATCGACTTTTGTCAGCACATTTGTATACAATAACGAATAATTTTTTGACTACGAAAATTAATAACAATGGAAAAGTATAATATTTTTTTTTCGCTTTATATTTTGATTACTAATTATATGATTATAGGAGATAAAGCATCTCTAAGCTATTTTTCGGAGTATTTTAAAGTATATCGATCTTTAAATGGCTTCGGAGTTGATGTGGGGTATATTTGTATTAAAAGCAAATTCCTTTGGAAACAGGTATATTTCGAAGGATTATTTTGTAGCGGCAAAGATAAAGAGGAAAAGGAAGGAAAGAAAGATAAGTAGTGGTGATAATGGAAAAGTTATTCGGAAATGAGCTTTTTTTGGGGTAAAGGTGAAGAATAAGGATTGGAATAATAGGGTATAGAGGGAATACTATAGTAATATTAATTTTGTTCGAATATTATATAATTATCGATTATTCGATAATCTTTGTAATTCGATTCTTAGCGTTTTGTATATTGATTAATTTAACAAAATATTCAAACTTTTGTTTAGTAAGATTTTTAGTAAGTCTATTTGCTAGTATATTGGCTATTAATAAATATATAATCAAGAATCGCTTATTAGCGTATTCTTAACAAAGCTATATATTCTGAATATCCATATATCTAAATTTAGTAGAGATTTTTTCATTCTTCTTAATTATCAATCGGATCGTTTAAATATTGTTGCAAAAGATATTAACAAACTCTTTTACTAATATCTTAATTTTTTTTAAAAGCTACAATATTGCTATTGCCTTTTTAATCGATTTTTCCATATTTAAAAATTCTGCTTTTGTAATCGAGATAGTAATTGTATTTTATTTTATAACTTTCTATACAATAGCACTATTATATAATATGATTATATAGTTTTAAAAAAATCTCCGAGTAACTATATTATTTACAAAAAAAACATTTGAAAAAGTTATTATTTAAAATATATAATTATCTTTATAACAAATAAAAAAATACCAAGATTTATATAAATATACAATACAATAATTTGTTGTTATAAAGTAATTCTTTAAAGGGTTAATACTATATTCGTTTAATTTGAAGAAAAGGAATATTAAATCGGCCTTAATTGTTATAGCCGAATACAAGATTGATTCAACTTTTTTTTAATATTCTTTTATTTTAAAAAAAGAAGCTATATTCTTATTCTTCTCGAATATTATGATTAAAAATGGTATAATTGCTTTTCCTTTTGTAAAACCAAATTTGCGAGCGATCTTATCGATATAAATATTGTGTATTAACTACAATTTCTTAAATTAATAGTTTTTAGTAATTCGTATACCTAAAAACTATTAAATATCGCCGAAATCTTTAAGTTCATATTTCGCCTTGATTCTATTAACAATTTGATCCTTTTGGTATTTATACCTTTTATAATAAATCATTTGGATATCGTTGATAAAGAATAGAATGAATATATAATAATTAGGGGACATAAAGATACAAAGCTTCTTTTTGTATTTTATTATTTTTAAACTGATAAATGTACTTATAAACTCTTTATACCAAAATGCAGGGGAGTCTTTCAAGTTATATAATACGCAATCAAAAGTTATGGATTTATTTAGTACTTTATACCCATCTAGTATATAATATATTACCGGATTCCCAATAGAATTTCGAAATGTATTGACGAAGGTATTTACAACGTTGTATTGCTTAGTTTCAAGGTTATTCTTAATTATCATTGCCATTATTATGCGGAAAAACTGTATGGTAAACATTGTAGCATAAATAGTTTCGATTGTTGTTATATCCTAAAGATCTTCTTTAACCATTAATTGTAATCGATAGCAATCGATATATCCGCTTTAATTATTCTTATAAGTAAAGACCCATTGAAATGGAATAGGCTTTGATATAATCGATATTGTTTCAATTTCTCGCTAAATGCTTCGATTCTGTAATGCTTTAATCTTGCGGTTACAATCCATTTTGAACCAATATCCAAATATATAAATTCTAAAATTATAAAAGAACCTTGGTAATGATAATACCGCTGATTTTAATATTCGTAAAAGATTCGTAACTTTAGATTGAATCAAAAACGTAATTATCGGTTTATATTTTATTGCGGCAACTATTACGTTATATATAGTGATAAATTTACCATTTTGTTCATTTAGCTTATCCTTTTACCTATTAAGCCAGAAAGTATTATGGAAATCATTTAATTGTTAAAGTCCATTTCTAAATCCATATGATTAAATAATCACAATACTAATGAAAATGTTAGTTTTGTAGTAACCATTTGTTTATTAATGCAAACGATTTAAACGTTTAGTATGGTTTGTTGTTTAATGCTTTGTATAATCAAGAACCATATCAATATCGTTAAACGCATTATATTTAGTATACTCTTCAATATTAATGTTAAGCTTAGGAATCTCTATTTGTAGAGTATATAGCCGTTTAGTAGCTCTATTAGATATAAATAATAAAGAAGATTTCTTAAACATATTCCTTTCTATAAAAAGCAATACTATATCTCCCTCCTTGTTATTGAGAATCGAATGATTATTCGATTTATTATCCTCAAGAATATTATCTAACGTTGATATTAATGGTTTTGATAAAGTCGCTAATTCTTTATAACCAAAATCCATACAAACCTTCCGTAAATTAATCATTTTGAGTAAACTTTCATCCTTCGCTATAAGTATAACCAACGAGGATTTTGGTTTACTAGAAATTGATATTGATTTGTTAATTTCCATAATTGTATCGGGATTTAACAAAATGCCATACTCATTATCATAAATTGAAATAAATGGCAAAGATTTTATCACCAAATTCTTTTAACCCTCCTAATCTTTAATCACCTTTAAAATCGAAGATTTAAAGTATTTATGATTAAAACCAAGAATGTATACAATCTCGAATTCTTTTTGTACAAATCCTCCGGAAAGTTCATTATCCACGTTCTTTAAAATGGTGCCATCCAGTAATTCCATTTATTAAATATTCAATTCGATAATCAAATCCTTAATCATTTGGATTAGTATAGTATTAACAATTTCGCTACAAAGATTATCTTTATAAACAAATCTTTTATCGAATCTAATATTTTGTATAATAATAACTTTATTGAGTATAAGGATTTAAATACAAAAAATTGCTATAACAAGAATATATCCGACCAAATATCCAATATGTATTCGCGGATTAGTTTTATACCATTTTACTCTAATTCTAGTTTCTCTTTCCTTATCCAAAAAGTATACACAACAACCATACCTATATATCGCATTTCAATCAAAACGAAGATCGTTAATAATTTTTTGTAACAACGACGATGAGTACTACCTATAATATTGTCTAAACCAGGAATTAATCACTTCATTAAAGCATTTTCAACCCTTTGTTTTTAATAAACTAATATTATATAAGTATATAACGGCAAAAGCGACCTTTACTTATATTTTATCCAGCAATCCAATTGAAATGTATATTTTAATCTGTTTAGTAATGATTTTTTATCCTACACATTCCGCTTCTCTATTAGGTTTATATATAAAAGAAAAAGAGAATTCAAGTTTTATACCCTCTTCAAAGATTTATTTTTCGAATGCAATATTACCTTTGATTTTTATTACAAATATATCATTGTTTTATTTAATCACTATAATATAAAAACTATATTTGCGATAAACCTATACAACAAAGTTCTTTAAAACTTCAAAAACTTTGTTATACATCTTCTGGATCAATACAAAAGTAAAAATCTTTCCATTATATATATCTTTGATTATTAGCAATCATAATATTTCATTATAAGTACAAAGAAAATCGAATAAATCCTATTAAACCTTATAAAAAGATTTAAATGATTGATAATTATTAGATAAATGTAAAACAATTTGTTTAGCATATATATATAAACAATCGATGCATTCCATTCAAATGATTCTTTTGATCCATACTCCTTTAGCTATCCTAACTAGATATTCCAATGCTTTTTTGCCAAAATGCCCTAATCTTTTATATTACAAATCGCTTGATTCCAACCAAGGTTTTATTGTTTTGTATGATCGAAAGAAATGCTTATTAATCTTTTGGTTTTCGATAGGCATTATAATATTCATACTTACAGGAAAATTAAATTCATTAGAATAATTAAAACGAATATTGTATTCTAAAAAGACAAAATTATACTTTCTAATATATTGAACGATAATAATACTGTTAACCCGATCGCTAATCTTAACAATAGTATCAAATTTATCAAACCAAATACTTTTATTACAAAGTAAGGTTTTGGATACAAAATTAATATAAAAACCAAAAATAAACGCAACATTAATCAATATAAAATCCACACCATTTAGCAAAATTCCTTTGATTACTTTTTCGCTATAATCAACCATTAGCAAGCTTAATGATCCTATCTCAATGTAGTCCGAGATATCGTTAAAAACGTATTTTCTGTTTACCAAAAGGTTTGTATTATTAATAATATATATAACATTGTAATTATTCAACAAAGTATAGTTTGCTAATATATATATAGAAGTGATTATAAATATAGCAAAAGCGCTAATACACTTGTTCGGATCAATAATACAAAAGGCAATATTGTAAAGATTCTTTCTTTGTAAAGATTCATAAGATTGATTAATCTAAATAATAAAGAACTATCCTTTTTTGAATAGAACGCTTCGAAAATTATTATATTTCTTATCTTTGATACGTTTATTGATCTCTTTAACTTGCTTTTCACTAATAATTCGAATAGATTGTTCAACGCATTTACTAATAAAAACTAGTTCAACAATTCGGTACTTTTCTAGCTTAAAACGATAACTATATTCAATTAACTAATTATCTTTACAAAAACAATATTGAATAGCGTTCTTAGCCTTTTTAGATCCGATAATTTATTGAAGTACAGGTTCAAAAGTAAAGAAGGATCCTTTTAGCAAAGGATTACAAACTATACAATTTGTATAATCAATAAAAAGATTACCATATTGTTTTAAAGTAATAATGTAGCATTCTTTCTTATCTTCGATATTCAAAATAATTAATTGTTGTTTTGATCAATTAAACGCAAATTTGCTTAATAATTCCAAAAACTATTCACATCCACGGATTCCTTAGATCTTTAGAAAATTATAAACTGAAGCTTGGGCATAAAAAGATTTCTATTCTTTATACCATTTTATCAAATCCATTCTACCAATGTAAACATTATTTAAATAATCAATGTATTTAATTTGAATAATCTTTAAAATTGTTGAATCGGTAAAAGCAATCTTCATTTATAACTAAACAATGATTTGTTTCAAAGTTCAATCTTATATAGTTTTCTAAAAGATTTCCAAAGTGTAAAATAAATCAATGATTAACATAATCCAATCGAATATATAACGAAAGTTACCATGATTTTGATTGTACTTATTCTTCTAAATCCTATAAATCTTTTCCATAAGCAAATAGATCAATAAAAGATTTTCGATTGTTGCAAAGATAAAATCCGCAAAGAGTTTAGACTTAAACACTTTATTTATTTCGACATTAGGATTAGTGTATCGATTATAAGCCTTCAAATCTATTGTATATTTATATTAACGTTTATAATCTTCTTCAAAAATCATATAATGTATATTAAAAACTTAAAATGGTTCTATACTCAATCAATTACGAAATAGAGGATTGGAAAAGTCGAAAAAATCTAGGTTTATACTATTCCAGATGTATTTAAAACAATTAACATTTTTAAAGAATAAATACCAAAAGAACCAATTCGCTCAATTGTTCAGAATAACTTTTGATATAATAAAAAGAATGATTAAAAATGATAGAAATATAGTAAAAGATAATTAAAAATTAAAAGGAAAAAAGAAATTGTATGATATCGATATTCGAATTGTAATTGTTGCAAAAATTTCGAGCACAAACCAAGCTTATAACTATTATAGAGAATAACTACAAATATATGAAAGGATATTTGAAAGGGATAAAAGTATAAGTATAAAACAATAATTATATTATTGTTTGTTTTTTATAATACAAGATTCATTTATTTCTAATATACCTATATTCATGTAATTCCATATAATTATTATTTAACTCTAAGATTTTAAAGATTTACAATATAATAATCTATGATATCATAGATCTATAATATAATAATCTTTAATATCATAATATACTAGTAGTTATAAATCTAAATAATTCTAAAAAAGATTAGTATACTAATTAAGAAAATCCAATACTATATTAATATGATAACATATAAAGCGTTTATACTAACCTTGGAAAACTTGCTTAATTAATAATATGCCAAGCTTTTAGCGTTTTGGAGCTTTCTAACTCCGGTTAATCGAAAAATGGGTAGAGTGCTTATGCGCCTACTCCCGGAAGATCCAAGGCCTACGTGGGATCACAGTGTTCTACAAACACGTGATTATCACGTGCCTCATGCTCTTAGCGTGACATATATTTTCAACATTTATTCTATCTTAGTTATATGGATAATCTTTGCAATATACGCTTTCCTTCTATTCATCGATTAACCTTTTCTTCAAAGAGTTTTAGATTGTATAGATATTCTCTTCATAAAATATCTCTATCTCCTAATTCGATTTTGAAAGGAAGAGATATATCGATAAATAGAATGGATTCATTATTCATCCTCATCGATTACTTAATAATAATCCTATTTCCCTTTTCCTTTAGTATTCAAAAAGAAGAAAAGAAAGAAGAAAAAAAAAAAAAGAAAAAAGAAAAAGAAGAAAATAAAAGCCTTTCGTTTCCTAAAGTAACGTTGGTTTGAAAAAAGCTATCAATTAACGACGAGAGTAATGGTTATATATATTATTACTTTCAATGTAATCCTTAACTAACGCTTTTTAAAACCCTTTTTTTAAACGCTTTTGTTAAAGCATTATTACCAATGGCCTTTTCTTTGTTAATAACTATGGCTGGTTTTGTAAGATGCAATACACGCAAGCGTAAAGTAAATACTCCTGAACCTACTAATTACCCGGTATAATACTAATATTATTTTAACGTCCGGTTAGATTTGGAGTAAAGGAAAAAAAGGAAGTGAATCTGGATGACCCTATAGATCCTTTTGGTAATAATTATCAGGGTCATTCACCCCCTCCTCAAAGTATTAGTTCTAGTGAAAGTGAAGAGTTTGTGGAAAATGAAGCGGAAAGAATTGTAGGTTTTAACATTTGTAATACTAAAAAAAGAAAGATAAAAATAATTGTGAAAGTAAAAAGGAAGGGAAAAGGAAAAGGAAAAGGAAAAAGAGTGAAAAGAAAAGCGTTTAGACGTAAAAAGCTTAGGATAAAAGAAAGGAGAAATGCTGTGCTTTGTATTCAATATATAAAATCGTTGATCGCAAAGCAGAGCGATAACGTATACTATCGCAATACTAATTCAACTAATATGAAATGCTATGGATACTATAGTCACTTTTGTACTAAACTCTTTAATCACTTTTACGCAATAGCGATCAACTTTTTTAAAGCTAAAGTTAAAGGAAAAACAAAATTAATAAATAGTTTCATCTTTTATATTGAAAACATAAAAATAACAATCAAATAAAATATAAAAGCTCAAATCGTTTAGAACAATGTTAAAGATAATATTGTTTTATTACGAAAAAAAGTTAAAAAAGGAAAAAGGGTTAAAAAAGAAACAAAAAAAAAAAAAAGAGATAATTATAAAAAGAAAAGAAAAAGGAAAGAAATCATACTCAAAAAGTTTAAGAAATGCAAACGATGCGAATCCTATTATAACAAGTCGCTTTATAAATGCTTTTATAAACCTTGTTTTAGAAAATAACGATAATAACGATAATGACCAGAAAGTGTAGGATTTGGTTTAAACCATCGCTATTAAGCGAAAAACCAAGAGAAATAACGAACAATAAAAAAAGATATTATTGTAGATTATATAATATTGAAGTACAAAATTTAATCGATTTTTGTAATGCGTAACTTAGTATTTTGTAAATTAATCAACGATATAAATCTTTTGAATAATTGATAACCCAAATTCTTTGTTAATTCATTTGCAAATATATTTTTAATCGCTAAATAGGATATTAAAAACCTTCAATTCGTATATTCCTAACGAAGTTATATATTCTGAATATTAATATAACACAACTTTGTAATAATATACTCGTTTTCTTTAACAACAAAACGAATAGCTTAGATATTATTACAATAAACTATAATAGATTCCCGTACTATTAAATTAACCTTTTTTAAAAATCTAAAAATAGTTATAATCTTTTTAATAGTACATTCAATACCTAAAAGCTTTATTTCTATAATAGATATAGTAATAATAGTTTGGCGAAAAGCTTTTCAAATAACAAAGCCTTCAAATAAAAACATAATATATTCTTGTGAAGACCGCTTAGAATCAAGATCATCCGCAAAAGAAATATCGGAGTAGGATAAAAATTGAAATAATGGATTTCCGCCGTATTTACAATTTAAATACTTTATATTCTATAAATATTATAAACAATGATTTATAGCTTTTATATACTTCTTCGACAAATTAGTTAAATAATGACTTAATTAAAAGGTTGCAAAAGTAACGTCTAGTCGAATAGTAATAGTTGTATAAAATACAAAGCTAATCTTTTCCTAATAAACCTTTATAAAAAAGAGAATTGCGATTCCTTTGTATTTAGTAAATATCATAGTGAATAAAGGGGTAACGGTGCTGCTATTAGCGAAGCCGAATTTCTTAACTATTTTGGATATATAAGTATTATAAGCTAGTCAAAGCTTATATAGCTTTCGATCCCTTATAATTCGAATTCCCAAAAACCATAAGGTATTATCCAAATCGTATAGTTCGTACTTCTTTTTGATTCCTTCGATAATTTTGTTAACTGTTTTGATGTGTTTTCTATGGTAAATAACTTAAATATCGTTTATAAAAAAGAGTATTAAAACATATTTGTCCTGAATCATATAAATACATAACTTCTCTTTGCATTATACCATACCAAAAAACACAAAGGTAATAATAAATTCCTTATACCACAAAGCAAATAAGTTCCGGAGACCATATAAAGCTTGATCAATAATAACATACTTACCAAATACTTTATACCCATCCGGAAATAGACATACTATAGGAATACTATTAAAATCTTTTATAGCGTTAACAAAAGCATTAATAACGTTAAATTGTTTGGTTTCCAAATTATATTTAGTAATTATAGTCATTATAATACGAAACGATCTAACGGCGAAAATCGCGGCGTAAATAGATTCGATTATACTTTTATTTTAAAGATCTCTTTAAACTATTAAACATAAACGATATCGATTTATATACCTTTCAAAGTTGTTTTTGTAATCGAAAATCTATTAAAAAGAAATCGAACAAGTATTACCCGATCCTATTTCGATTTCCCTTCAAATTTATTTATTTTTAAAGTTCTTAATCTTTTTATCACAATCCTTTTTAAACCAAAGTTCAAAAATATATTTATCTAATTAACTATAAAAGCGAGGAAATAATAATACAATAGATTTGAACATTTTTGGAAGAACATTTAAAGGTTTTGAAAGCAAAAAAAAGGTTAATTTGAAATTAATTATAAAAGCAATAATATTGTAGAATATGATAAATTTATTCTTTTCCTTCGAATCATTTAGATCATTTTGATTTGGCTAAAAGGTATTATGAAATTCGTTTAGAAAATTATCATTTCGAATTGATTTTAAAGATTGTATAATAACAATTTCAATAAATGTATTAATCAATTTATTTCCGGTATTCCATTGATATAAACGTTGAAAACGTTGTATAGAATATAATCAATTAATAGATTAATCAAAATAATCAAGTTGGTAATTAAAAAATAATTAAAATTTGTTTAGATTAAGATTAGTTCTAAATATTTCTATTTGAATTATTCGAGTTTGTTTAAAAGAATAATAAAGATCAAAAACTGAAGCATATTGATCTTAATATTCCTTTATCGTATATATTTTTAGTAAAAATCGAAAAGATATAACTAGTTCTTCGATTTCATAAAACGTAAAAACTTTTATTAGTTTAATAAAAAGCGATTTATGTTGAAAATTTGCTTTGTTCTTTATTTGACTTGGAATATTAAATGCTTTATTAACAATTACTAAATCTCTATTCTAAAAATCATAAATTTGATTTTGAATTTGAATTAATACTTCAATGATTTCGTAATCTATTCCATTGCTTTGGGTAATTAAGAGTACAACGAGAAAGTTTGGGGATCCGCGATTAGTAGGATTAACTTAATCATTATTTAGTACATCTTTAATTGCCAATATCAAACGATTTGGTTGTACTTTAATACTAAGTTCTACTTTTTCTATAGGTTCTAAAGCTTATAAAATCGATGGAAAAGGTTCCTTTAGATTGCTATAGTCTTTACTACTAAATAAAGAAACCGGCCCGAAAAATATCGATGTTTTAATACCCTTTAAATCCATTCTCGAAGTTGATATTTCGATGAAAGTTTTTAAGGTATATATAGCTTTGGAAACATTTTTATTTTCTTTGTTTATGATTAAAATTGAATTATTTAATTCGTAATTGAATATAGCTTTATCAACATTCGTTTCCTTAAAAATATCAAGCTTTTTAATAAGATTTCTAAAATCGAAATCGAGTATAACATTAATAATACCGTAAACTTTATTTATTCTATAAGTATAACGTTTATCGAAAGTAACGTTCCGAGTAATAATAACTTTATCAAGCTTTGGAATCCAGATCTTATAGATATACATTCTAAGCATATACCCAACCAAATACCCAATATACGTTCTCGGATTAGTTTTGTATTATTTACTTTTTATACTTGCTTTTCTATTTTTATCCAATAAGTATATACGATAACCGTAGCGATATATACCGCTTTAATCAGGTTTTAGATTATTTATAATAAACTTAATAAGGTTAGGATTATATTATTGAAAATATTAACGAAATTAAGAATCAAGAACTTCGTTTAAACATTTAAAGCCTTTACTTTTCAAAAGATTTATATTATAAAAGTAAATAACGATTTGCATTATCTCCATTTATATTTTATTGGGTAGTCCTGAGAAGGTCCTCATTTTGATCTATTTTGTTATAATTTCTTGATCTACGCGTTCAGCGCCATCGTTAGGTTTGTATATATAAAAAAATAAAAGTTCAAGTTCAAGACCCTCTTTAACGATTCAATTTTCGAAAATGATGATATTTTTAATACTAATAACCGATATATCGTTGTTTTGCTTTATAACGACAATATTAAGTTTATATTTGCGGTGAATTTACGCTATAAAGTTCTATAGCATTTCGAAAACTTCGATATATATCTTTTAGTTTAAAATAAAAGAGAATATCTTGCCATTAAATATATCCTTGATAATTAATAGCCAAGAAACGTTAGTATATTTATGAGGAAAATCAAAGAGATCCCATTGGATTTTGTAGAAAAATCTTAAAGAAAAAGAATCATTAAGTTTGCGTAAAACGATCTGCTTTGTGTACGTAGTGGTACAATCAACGCAATCGATTCTAGCAATTCCTTTAATTCTAATTTCTTTAATTATATGTACTAAATACTCTAAAGCTTCTTTGCTTAAATATCCTGCTTTTTTATACCAAAGCTTGTTAAAATCTTTTTTTGGGATAAATTGGTTACACAAACATCGATACGATTGGTTGATTTGACAAAAAGCAATCGGATAAACCATCATAACGCAATTTATAAAAACAAAGAAAGGGTTAAAAGAATAAAAAAAAAAAATAGATTTGTATTCAATAATAATTAACTTATATTTTCGAATGCAATTGGCCAATATATAATTGTTCTCTATAAGCCCAATTCTCAATGTATTATCGCCATTACAAAACTATGCTTTTTTTTCCTTTATAAAAGATTCTGAAATTAAATTGATATAAAAGCTTAGTATAAGAGCTATATCGTTAAATACCAAATCTTTAGTATTAAAACCGAACTCGCTATATAAAAGGTTTTTGAATATACAAATACTTTTATTAAGAATAGAAAAGAAAATGATTGTAGATTCAATAAAATCGTTGGCATTTGCTGGTCGATATATATCCCTATCCAAAAGCTTAATATTGTTAACCAAATGCAAAGTATTACAATTGTTAAAAAAAATGCTTTGGGAAAGGTAATGAGAAAAAATTAATAAAACAGAAAAGTATATATTATTAATATTTTTAGATTTTATTAATATAGTATTAATAATAGTTATAGAAAAAGAGAGGAGTTTCGATTTATTTTCTTTACTAATAGCTTTAAAACTATTAGTAATATTCAATCAATCTTTCTTCTTTAATGCCTTGTACAAATTCTTTCATTTTGGATCCTTTAGATATACTTTAATATCTTAAATTTCAGTATCACCCAATGTAACTTCGTACTAAATATTATTTTTAGATGTAAAAACTTGTTGCAAACGATAGCATACATTAGCGGCGTATCGATATCTACGAAAATCAATATATTTGCAACAAAAGCATTTGGATTTATTATTATTAGAAAATTTGTTATTAGAATGAAAGGCTTTATTAAAAGAAAAAGTATTAAATGAGGAAGGATTAAATAAAAAAGAATTAAATAAAGTTGAGTAACTTAAAAATGTAATATAAACTTTTTTAAAAAATGCTTTCTCAACGTTTTGCATTAACAAAAGGAAATTTCGCTTAATTTGTTTAAAAGTAAAAAGCTTTTCGTTGATATAAGAAAAAATAATAACAATTCTTCGTTGTATACTTTCAGTTTAATAAGGATCGAACTTTTTAATTGTAACAAAGAACTTTTTGATAACTAATAATCCTTTAACATCAAGGATATTGTAGATTATCGCTTTTTGATAAGTAATTCATTACTTTTAAGCCTATTTAATGCTACTAATTCGAGCAACGATAACAAATGCAAATATATTAAAGTAATCCTTTTAAACTTTTGTAATAGTTTGATTATTGATAAAGCAAAAACGTGATTTAAAGTAACCGATTATTTGTTAAAATATACAACTATCCTTTACATTTATTTAAAAATCCATTAGATAAACAAAATTAATTATTGTAATTATTCAAACATATATATCCCGGTATTTTTTATATTTCGAGTTATATTCCTCTTTGTAATTGCAATAATTGGTTTTTCGAATTGTATACTTCTCTAAAGCATTCTTCGGAATCAAATAGCCAAAATGTTCGGATCGAATTAAAAAAAAAGCTTTCGATTCTGAGGCCTTTTTTATAGCAATGTTTATGATGAACCTTGCAATAGCAAACTTATATTCAGCGATATCCTTTACGAATTTCGCAGTATATTCGCAATTCAACTAATTAGCTATCGTTTCAAGGATAAAAGGAAAAGGTTTCGGGATAATCAACTAATCGATAGGCTTATGGTTAGGTGAAAACTTAACATTAAAATTAAAAGTACTTTAAAGGTTATACAAAGTATAAAGATTTTGTAATCCGATATATTATTTTAACTAATTATCGTTGATATTAAGCTTAATGGGAACAAATGCTATAATGAAAATTGTAAAGTTTGAATAAAAACTAATAGTAGAATTTGAAAGTGTTAAAGAGGTAAAAAGAATATAAAAATCGTAAAAATATCAATTAAAGCGATAACAAGATATTGGCAATATTAAAAGCTAATTAGGCTTATAATTATTATGCGATAGTATAATATAAATCACAATAATAGAAATCGAAAAACAATACAAAAGTATGGTTTAATAGTATAAATAATAAGAATTAGATTTATATAATAAAGAAAAGCTTGATTAACTTAACTTTAAACTTTAATAGCTAAAGGTCTATATATAAATGTGATATAAAGCAGTAATAATGCTTTAATAGAAGTATTACCTCAGTAAAGGATACGTAGTCTCTACTGTAGTGAGGCTAGTATACCCAAATACGGATAAGTAAAAAGAGTAAGGAATGTGCTAGAAGTATAGGAATAACACCAGGGATAGCCATATCCCGTAACAAATAACAACAACAAAATCGAACGTTTATAATGTTGATTTGAGCTAATGGCAACGATAAAAAGCCTATTGCAAAAACTTCAAATTAATCGAAAGATAATAACAATAATGTATTTAAATTAATATATTGTAAATTGTATAAAAAGTTTATCAAATCGTTATTGAAATTACTAGCGAAATTGTTGTTTATTATTAACAATTATTTCGAAGATTTTAAAAGCATATATATATTATATATATGAAATTGTTTTGCAAGAAATTTGAAAAAAAGATATTATATTGTATCAAAGCAAAATGGAAAGTTTTGTTTTCTTTGTTTTAATTAAAAGCAAAAATATAAAAAGGTTTCAAAGGATCAATTGTTAAGCGATTTTTTAAGATATTGCAAAGTATTGTTAATTTATAAACGAAAGGCGAAAGTAAGTTATTTCTTTTTTTAATTATTCTTTATAATATTGTTGATAAAGAAGTAAATGGTTTTACAAGCGGAATTTAAGTATAAGTTTTCGAAAAAGGTATTAAAAGGAATTTTAACGAAGAAAAAGAAGAAACGTATAGAAAGGATCTACAAAAAAAAGTTGAAGAGATATTAAATATACGAAAAGTTTAAACGAAAGAAGGAATGTAGATAAACATTAAAAAAAATAGCTTTGAAGCTACAATTAAAGGCTAAAGCATTTTAAGCGATATCTTATTTCAAATAAAAAATATTTCTTTTTTCACTTTTAATAGCTTTGTTTATTCTTTAATTAAATAAAGTAATAAAAATTGATCATTTTGTATTTACTTTAAAGATTTCTTTTTTTCTTATATCATATTAAGGATCGTATTACTTTAATTAGTATTAATAATAGCAATGATAATTTAATGTAATACAAAGACTTTTTCGAATAATTATGATTACAAAGTAATTTAAAAGAAATATATTCGATTGATAGCGGATATAGGTTTGTTATTGTTAATATAATTGTAATTGTTTTCTTTACTTTTATAAAGCTTTATTTATTTAAACAATAGAACAAAAGGATTAAACAATGTAAAGTTTGTTTAATAGAAGTTATATAACTTATAAAAAGCAATTTTCAAATCAAAAGTAAAATACTAGATAAAATCGATATTAATATTAAACCAAAAAATGCAATATCGTAAAATATTACAAATCTTTTTAATAATAAAAACTTTCTTTATTTCTCATTCAAAATCACGAATAATATTAATAAATAACGAAAACTTTTGAATTTAATTAAAGAAAAAGTTGTTATAAACCTTTTGAAATTTGTTAAATAAAAACATTAAATGTATCTTTATAATAATAGAAAGTTCGAGGCAAAAAAAGTTATTTATTTAATCTATAATCTTAAATCGATTTTAAATAAAATAATTAAGCTTTTTAAAGGATTATTGAATAAAGTAGTTTTTTATATTCAACTATATATAATTTTCGATATCGAAGTTTATAGTATAACAATGCAAATTAATAGATTGAATCACTTTCTTTTAAGCTTGAAAAATATTTTTTATAATGCAAACAACAATTATTTGATTACGTTTAACGAATTTGTAAGCGTTTTGAACATTTACATTTCTTATTGAAAAATTATTTTTACTATCCCAATCTCAACTATTATATAAAGAGTATCTGTAAAAAGCTTCGAAAAGTAACAAACTTTCAAAAGATTTATATAAAAAAGTAAATTAAACATAATCTATTATAAATAGAAATTCCAATCAATTGTTTTGATAATAACTAACGAATAAATATAAGCATTATTGCAAATATTAATTATAGATTTTCGTTTAACTATTTATTTGAAAGTGATGAATTATAAAAAGCTTAACATTAGTATTTATTACGGAGAATAGCTACGAATATATAGTAAAGTAATATCAGAAAGGGATTAAAGTATAGGTATAAAGTAGTGATTATATTGTTATTTGTCTCTCTAAATATAGAATCCATTCGTTCCTTATATATTACATACGTATAATTATACGTGATTATACGTAATCATTGTATAACTCTGTAATTATAAGGATCTATAGTACTATAAATCATGATATTATCGTATAATAATAGTTATAAGGATTTATAGTACTATAAACTTTGATATTATAATATAATAATAATTACAGATCTGAATGCTTTTAGTAAAGACTAAATCGTATAAAGCAAACCTAATTTAGTATACTTGTTCAATTAGTCGATATATCAAGCTTGATTGACGCTCCAATGCTCCTAGCGCTAGTAGATCAAAAGCGGTTAATATGTTTATACATTTCAATGTATATATGCTTTAGTATACTTATACACTTTAACATACATGCGCTTTAACGTATTTATACACTTTAGTGTGCATACGCTTTAACATGCTTATGCATTTATTACCGGAAGATTCAAATAATATATAAAGGCATAGTATTCGATAAATATATACTTCTTATATGCTTTACGCTTTCAGCGTGATACATTCCCCAAATCATATACTACGCATATGATTTGTCTACAAAGTAAACAAAATAAATGAATCTACAATTATGCGTTATTCGCGTAATCCTTTGTTAATATAAACAAACAAATAGAAAATAAATTAAAAATGTATATGCAATTTCCTTGCGAATAATTGTATAAATTAGTAATTCCATATAATTCTATAAATGCTTGGATCATTGATCCTATAAACAATAACGATCATAATTGAAGGTATTTATTGTATATTTATTGTATTTGATTGTTTTGTAATGTATTATTGTTTTATTGTAATTTCCATCGCGTAATTATATAATAATAGCTTTAATTCTTTGATCCTTTGATTCTTTAAACTATTTGAAATAATAATAACAACAATAATAATACTAACAATAACAATATCAACAATATCAATATTAATATACTTCATTATACTTACAACTCCCAAGCCAGGAACCTTTCCCATACTCGAGAAACATTGATCGTTTTTTATCGCTACATCAATCCTCCTCTTTCTCCTTCTCCTTTTACTCCTTCTACTCCTTCTACTCCTTTTACTTCTTTTTTTTTTTGCTTTTTCTTTTTCTTCTACTTTCTCTCCTATTCCCCTTTCTTCTCCTTCTCCGCTACCAAAGCTGTCCTCAGAACACCCTCCTTACACCCTCATCTTTGCCCCTCGCTACCTTTATTGTTGCCCTTCTTCCTTTCGTTCTTTTTCTTTCTACTTTTTCGATTTTCTTCTTTTCTATTCCTCCCAAGCCAATTCCTTTAATAAAGATAATAACAAAAATAAAGAAAAGATTAAAATGAAAATGAAAATAAAAATCTTTTGCTTTATTTTAAAATAAATATTATAATCATTTTAACAATATATTATTTATATTTTATAGGATTTTGATGAGGACTTTGATTTTAATTTTTTAAAAGTAAAATAGAATAGTAAGTCGAATAGTAAAGAATTTGAAATGATTGTTATTCTTATTTCTCCTTTTACCTCGACTTTTTGTATCCCCGCTAAAAAGATTCGATCTAAAGGGCTAGAGAATCCTTATTTATATATACAATATATAAAGTTGTTGATTATTGAATAAGGAGATGGAATTTGCTATAAAAACGCAGATTCCTAAAAAGCTTAATATTATTAATACTTTATATATATATATCAACTTTTGCCGATATATTTGTATATAATAGCAAATAATCTTTTGATTACAAAAGCTAATAACAATAAAAAAATATAATATCCCTTTTTCGCTTTATATTATAATCGCTAATTATATAACTATCAAAAATAAAATATTTCCAAATCGTTTTTCGAAGTATTTTAAAATATATCGATCTTTAAATAGCTTTGGAATTGATATGAAGTATATCTATATTGGAAACGAATTCCTTTGGAAGTGGGTATACTTTGAAAAATTATTTCGCAACAATAAAAATAAAAAGGAAAAGAAAGGAGAAAAAGATAAATAATAATGATAATAGAAAGGTTACTCGAAAATAAGCTTTTTTGAAATAGAAATAGAAAATAAAGATTAAAATAATAAAGTATAAAAAAAGTATTGTAATATTGATTTGTATAAATATCATATAATTATCAATTATTTAATAACTTTTATAATTTGATCTTTAGCGTTTTGTATATTGATTAGTTCAATAAAGTATTCAAACTTTTGTTGAATAAGATTTTTAATAAGTTTATTTACCGGTATATCAACAATTGATAAATATATAATTAGGAATCGCTTTTTAACGTATTTTTGATAAAACTATATATTTTAAATATCTATATGTTTAAATTTAATAAAAATTTTTCATTTTTATTAATTATTAATCGAATTGTTTAAGTATTATTGCAAAAAATATTAATAAGCTTTTTATTAATACTTTGATTTTCTTTAAAAGTTTTAATATTGCTATTGCCTTTTTGGTTGATTTTTTTATATTTAAAAGTTTTGCTTTTATAATCGAAATAGTAACTATATTTTGCTTTATAACTTTTTATATAATAGCATTATTATATAATATAATTATATAGCTTTAAAAAGATCTTTATATAATCATATTATTTGCAAAGAAAGCATTTAAAAAGATTATTATTTAAAGAATATTATCGTTTCTATAGCAGATTGAAAAGTATTGCAATCTATACAAAAATATAATATAATAATTGATTGTTTTACAATAATTCTTTAAAGGGTTAATACTATATTCGTTTAATTTGAAGGAAAGAAAAGTTGAATCGATTTTAATTGTTATAATCGAATACAAGATTGATTTAATTTTTTTTTGATATTCTTTTACTTTGAAGAAAAGAGTTATATCCTTATTCTTTTCGAATATTATGATCGAAATTGATATAATTGTTTTTTCTTTTGTGATACCAAATTTGTAAGCGATCTTATCAATATAGGTAGTGTATATTAATTACAATTTCTTAAATTATTAATTTTTAATAATTCGAATCTTTAAAAACTATTAAATATTGTCGAGATTTTTAAGCTTATATCTCGCTTTGATTCTATTTATTATTTAATCCTTTTAACGTTTATACTTTTTGTAATAAATCATTTAAATATTGTTTACAAAAAACAAAATAAATATATAATAATTAAAGGATATAAAGATACAAAGCTTTTTTTTGCACTTTATTATTTCAAAGTTAATGAATATATTTGTAAACTTTTTATACTATAATGTAAAAAAGTCTTTCAAATCATATAATATACAATCAAAAGTAATGAATTTATTAGATACCTTATATTCATCTAGTATATAGTATATCATTGAATTCTTGATAAAATTTCGAAATGTATTAATGAAGATATTTATAATATTATATTGCTTTGTTTCAAAATTATTCTTTGTTATTATTGCTATTATTATACAAAAAGATTATGCGGTAAATGTAGCAATATAAATTGATTCGATTGTTATTGTATTCTAAAGATCTTTTTTAACTATTAGTTGTAATTTGTAGCGATCGATATAATCGTTTTGATTATTCTTATAAGTAAATATTTATTGAAATAGAATAAGCTTTGATTTTGCCGATATTGTTTCAATTTTTTGTTAAGTGCCGCGATCTTGCAATACTTTAATTTCGCGATCATAATCCATTTTGAACTAATATTCAAATATGTAAATTCTAAAATTATAGAAGAACTTTAATAATGATAATATTGTTAATTTTAATATTCGCGGAAGATTTGTAATTTTAGGTTAAATCAAAAGCGTAATTATTGGTTTATATTTTATTATAGTAACTATTACGTTATATATAGTAATAAACTTATCATTTTATTTATTTAATTTATCTTCTTTTTTATCAAGTCGAAAAATGTTAAAGAAATCATTTAATTGCTAAAATCCATTTCTAAATCTATATAATTGAATAATTACAATATTAATGAAAATATTGGTTTTGTAATGATTATTTGTTTATTAATACAAACGATTTAAATGTTTGATACAATCTATTGTTTAATATCTTGTATAATCAAGGATTATATTAACATCGTTAAATATATCGAATTTAATATACTTTTTAGTATTAATATTACATCTAGGAATTTTTATTTGCAAAGTATATAATCGTTTAATAATTTTATTAAATCTAAATAACGAAAAAGATTTTTTAAATATTGTAAAAGGGAAGAAAGTAAGGGGTAGAAACAATAACAAAAAGAATGGCCTTCTAAGAGAAAACAATACAACAAAAAAGGAGTAAAGGCTAAGGTCAATTAGAATGATTATAAATGATAAAAAAGGGAAGGATAATTAAGATAGATGATCTAGATTATAATGGATATATATATAATCAAAAAAGGGAATAGTAAAGGAAATAAAATTTAATAAACAAAAATATAATATAATGATTTAAAATATAAAGTAAAAAAAGTATAAATACTTTTTATAAAAAGCAAGGTTATATAAAGATATTAAGTTCGAATGATTAAAACTATTTTGCAATTTTATATTCCTTTTTATTCTATTTATTAATTGATTTTAATTAATTAAGGATAAAAAACAAAAAAAATTTGCGAAAATAAGTTTAATCAAGTTTGTATATTAACAAATAAACTAATATATCTATTTCGCTATATTAACAAAATGTTTTAACAAAATTCATTGATTTAATATTCTTCAATACTAATTATTATATTTTACGAATTTGCAAAATATTTCTTTGCAAATCCATTGTATCTCGAATTTATCATTTCGATTATAAACATTTCAAAAACTTATAATCATTTGCTTTGTATAACAAACGATTTTTTTAATACGCAAAACGATTTTAATTTGCGAATGAATTATTGTAATAATTTCTTTTTTTTAATGTATTATCTTTTCTTTAAAGGTTTTAAATCTTTATTATTTTCAAAAGATTCGTTTTAAGAATTATAAATGTTGAAATTTAAAAAGCGTAAATGATTAAACTTTTGGCCATCGAAAATAAAATAAGAAAAAGCAATGAATTCTTTATTTATAAAAAAATCGATATTTAGCTTTAATATATAAACTATTATTAAATAATTAAAAAATAAGTATTTTTTATATATTTTCTTTCGTTTTTTTATTTCTTTAAAAGTTTATATAAAAAAGGTTAAAGTATTTTTTTTCGATTCCTTGTATTACAAATTGAATTGCTTTTTCGGTTTCTTTAACAATTCCAAAACGCTTTTCTTTATCAATGTATCATTTTAAAACAAAATTCCTACAAATATTTATTCAACAAAATACGCAAAAAATATGCGAGCATTTATTGGAAAGTTAAATATTACAAACTTTTCTTTTTTCGATATATTCTCATTAAAGATTAATACTAAATCATAATATAATTTGAATACTATTGAATATAATATATTATTTTCAAAAAAAAATAAAAATTAATTATTTTCGTTATATATTACAACTATATAAAAAACTACAAAAGTATATAAAGGTTTAATGCTTATAGTAGCTATATTAATCTTAATAATTGCTTTTAAAGCTAATATATTTATTGGATTTGTAATAACCTTTTAATCCAATTTCGTATTTTTTTTTACAGTCTTATAATCCTTAAAATTAATTTTAAATGATAATGATTACTATTCTTTAATACTAAATAACGAAGCTTTAAGGAAATTTTTGATTAATTTAATTGATTAAAAAGTATTAGCTTTTTTTGTTAGAATAGAAAAGAAACAAGCTCGATTCTCGATTTTACGATTGTTATAAAAAACAAAGAATATAATTATACTATACAAATTATATTTCTTTTTTAAACCAAAAATGTTCAGAACATTGCTATATACAAACAAATGATTAGAATTTCTAATCGAAGTATACTTTATTATAAAGAAAGAAATTGTTAATAAACGATACTCTTTATTAAGTTTTTGTAAAGTCGTTTTTTATTAAAAAGCTAAATCAATACATACAATTTATTGTATTGAAAAAAAGTAAATTATATATAGAAAACTATAATTCTTTTTTTTTAATAATAATAGTGTTAATATATTTTAATTAAAGATCGAATATTATTTTTAATCGAATCGTTAAGAATGTTTAATACTAAAGCCAAAATTCAAACAAATCTTATCAATAATAGTTCTCTATAAACGTTTAAACGTATAAAAAAATCTATTTCATCAAAAAAAGACTTTTGAAAAGTTAATATTTGTTTTCGAAGGTAACCAAATATTCAATGTATTTTGATTCATTAATATATAAATCTTGTGGATTTAGAAATAAAATATAATCTTCGATTAGTTTTAAATAAATTAACACTTTTTCTAACCATTTTCAAAGTTTTGAGCTCAACAACTCGTAATACTTATTAAATGCTATTTGCTTCTTCAAAAGTTCTATATTTCGAGAAGGATTTAATACAAGATTATTGATACATTACTCGTTGAATATATCGGAATCTAGTTTTTTTTATTAATATCGAAGAAATATTTATTATAGACTATTTGCAACATTTGTTTATCATACCAAACATTTATATAATATTTATTATTATTATTAATAATTGCAATATATTATAAATTATATTAGTAATTAAATATGATTTCGCTAGCAATAAACTATGATATATCCAATAAAAGCTTATTTTAAGCATTTTTCATTATATAGATATTAATTATATTTGTGATTCTATTCAAAAAGATTTTGATATTCTTATATATACTTATAAATTTCGATTTAACTATATTAATACCAATAACATTTATATTCATCAAATTTATTAGAAAGTTTAAAACTATACATAGTTTGTTATTCATTATATTGATAATAAAACCATTATTGAGAATAGCTTCGATCGGATTTTAATTATTTAATAGAATCTTAATTATCGATAGTTTTTTACAATCTTAATTCGTTTTCGAGATATATACAATCTAATTGTATATCTTTTTTTAATAGTTTAGTAAAATAACAAAAATTGTATTTACTTGTATTAAAGGGTTATATTTAAACAAGTTATAATAATTGATTTGTATTTCAATAAATTTTCGGTTTCGAATTATAATAATATAAAATTCCAAAATAGCAAATAATATATTATTAATAGTTTCGAAAAGTTTTAGTATTAATACTTCGGGTTTTGATAAATTATTAATCTTAATCGATTATCTTTTTCAAAATTTGGGTATTGTTTTAAATAAAAAGCCGATAGGAATAGAAATTTCAATCTCGAAAATCAAATATTCAATTTGCTCAATTATATTATAATTATTGATTATAATCGAAAAAACAAGTTTTGTTTTTAGCTTTCTAAAAACAATTTTTTTAATAATAATCAACGAATTCATTTTTGTAAAGTTTTGATTATTCGAAAATGTATTATTTATTGTAAAATTAAAAGTATTAAATAAAAAAAACTTAGTTGTTTAAGCTTTTGTAAAAGTAAAAACAATAAATTTTGAAACTATATCTTTAAGTTTTTGCTTTAAAATAGAAATGATTTTTTTTGCTTTATCTTTATTAATGTATTATTCAAATTGCGATGTAGCAAATTTAAACTAAATAGCAATATTGATATATTTTAAAATAAAACCATTTAAACGAGAAATGGAAGATAAAATCGAGTTAATATTGTTAAAGAAATAAATATTATTATCAATAATCTTAATAATATTAATATATTTAATTAATTCTATATTTAAATTGTTTTTTTTGTTCTATTTATTTATTTTTATATTGATTATTATAAAATGTATTAAAGAACTATTGTTTTTATTATAAAAAATTTGAAATGGTTTTGTTTAATTCTAATTCTTTCTCTAATACATAATATCGAATTTATCGAAAATGATTCATTTTTTTATACAATGCTTTCTATAAACTGAATAATCTTTCTTTATAATATAGCTTTTGTTTTCAAACTATACATTTTGATAATAGAAACAAAACTTATTATAAACTATATTAACTTTTGCTATTTCATCATTATCGAGAACTTTAACAAAACTGGAAAAAGCTATAAACTTTCCTACAATAATAAGTTTAACAAAAAATACAATATTTTTGAAAATAAATATCTTGAATATTTTAATTAACAAATTTATTTTATTATTATAATTTTTAAAAGATATAAACTTCTTTTTCTTAGATTTTCCTATAACTTTTATAATAGTATCAACTATTTCAATATTAATCTTTCTTAATTAAACTTTTTCTTCAAAATCTTTATTATAGTTTAACAAATCTATATACTTTATATAAACTATATAAATCGAAACTCAAACCAAAATATAATATTCCTTCAATAAATTATTAATCTTATTAGCGAACTTCAATCTCAATCGAATATTTAAACTTTCCAAAAACAAAAAGACGATAGTTTTAATAATAATCTTCTTTTTCGCTATAAATCAAATTGCAATAAAATTGTAGTTTCGGCTATAGATCAATATATTTTCGAGGTTATGCTTTTCTTTTGCGTTATATTTAAATACTAAAGTTTGCAAATAGTTTTGATTATATTTTAATCGAAAAGTATTTTATATAATATACTTTGTTAAAAAAGTAAGCTTAAAAATCTTCTTTCAATTTCAATCAAATAATTTGTATTCATTTATAATCTTTATATTAAATCGAAAATTATGCTTTATTTGCTTGAAAATTCGATAATAAAACTCTTTCTCAATCATATTATACTTTCGCTTAAAATCCTTTATAGCTTTGTATCATTTCGTTGCATTAATACTATCGAACTATAATATTCCTTCCTTTTCCACGAATAGTAGATTTCTTTTGTTAGATTTTATAAAAGCTTCGATAATTTTTTTAACATTATTTTTGTTGAATATAAAAGCATTTTTATTTTGCTTAAAATCTTCTTTAGAATCGGATTTGATTTTAAAAGGAATAACGATTTTAAGCTTTGTTTTTGTAAATTGTTTGTTTTTGGCATTATAGCGCTTACTTTTACAAAGCTTTGGTTTACTAAAAGAGCCAAATTGCTTATTGTTAATAAATCTATTAATTTTTTCAACTTTAGGATTTTTGAAGGCTATTGTATTGAATATAAATACGTTAGAATTATTGATAGGTTTGAAAGATATAATTAATCAACGAAGTATTATAATTTAAACAATTTGAATTATATAAAATATAAATGTAATATAATTGAAATGTAAATTTTTCGGTAATATAAATAAAATAATGAAGAAGTAATAAAAATAATATAAATAAAGAGAAAAACAAATCTTTGGTAATAAGTGAAGGATTTTAATAATAACAGAATCCTTATTCATTTCGATAGTGATACTTTACGAATTCGCAAAGTATTATTATGTATATCTACTAACACTGAAATGTAGTACATTAGTTAACGCAATTTGACTTATACAAATTAATTAAAACAACGTTAAATCAATCAAATAGATAATCAAAATATGTTTAAATCCTTCTCGAAAGCTTAATATTTGCTATATTTAAACCTAAAATAAAATTTTTACGATTATATCAAAATTCATTGTTGCTTATCGTTCTACAAAGTTCATTCACTTTATATACTAATCCTTAGCGTTTTAATTACAAATACTCAACCAAATCAAAATACAACCAAACCGATTTAATAGTTATTTAAAATTTCGATAAATTATATTTTTCTTTCTTCAATTTGATTTTTAGATTTAAAAGTGCAAAGCTATAGAAAAGCTTTTTAATATCAATATTAAAAGCTATATGAATAATATATATCGATATGAAATTTTTCGGGCTATAAATTGTAAAATAGATTTGGTATACGATTTATAAACCAAATTGCTAAAAAAAGAAAACTATTGCTTTTAATAATAATTATTAATCTTATAATTATTTTGTATTATTGTTCGATTTGTAATATAAACGTTATCAAATTTTATTTTTATTATCATTATATTTAAATGGTTAATATTGAACAAAAATACAATTGTTTACAATTTGAATTTTTTCCCTTCAAAGTATAATCTATTCTACTATTTTTGCTCCCTTTTTATCCCTATCGAAAAATGCAATTCTATACCATCATTATTCGTAGTTTTTTTGTTAACTTTTTTAATACTTTGGATTCTTCACAAAATACTTCAATATATCGAAAGGAATTTAAAATTGTATATTGCTTTTATAAATAATTAACTTTGAATAAATTTTTGTTTCTATATAGATCACTAATATAAAAAGGAAAAAGATAAAGAGTAAAAACAATAACAAAAAAAATAGCTTTTTAAAAAAGAATAATATAAAAAAAAAAAATAGAAACTAGAATCAACTAAAATGGTTATAAACAACGAAAAAAGAAAAAACAATTAAGATGAATAATTTAGATTATAATAGATATATATATAATTAAGAAAAAGAGTAATAAAAGAAATAAAACTTAATAAACAAAAATATAATATAATAATTTAAAATATAAAGTAAAAGGAGTATAAATACTCCTTATAAGAAGCGAGGTCATATAAGAGTATTAGATCCGAATGATCGAAGCCATTCTGCAATCTCATAATATATTTCTCTTTATAAAAAGCAATAATGTATTTCTCTCTTTGTTATCGAAAATCGAATGATTATTCGATTTATTGTTCTTTAGATTATTATTTAATACTATTAATAGTTTTAATGGAATCGTTAATTCTTTATAACCAAAATCCATATAAACCTTTTGTAAATTAATTATTTTAAACAAGCTTTTATTTTTCATTATAAATACTTTTAACAAAAATCTTGATTTATTAAAAATTAGCGATAATTCGTCGATATTTATAATTGTATCGAGGTTTAACAAAATGCTATACTCATTATCATAAATTAAAGTAAATAACAAAGATTCTATTATTGAATTTTTTTTATCATTTTAATCTTCTTCAATTACTTTTATTACTTTTAAAATCGAAAACCTTGAACGTTTATGATTTTGATCAAGATTGCGTATAGTTTCGAGCTTTTTTTGTACAAATCCTTTAATAAGTTCATTATTTATATTCTTTACAATAGTACTATCCGGCGATTCTATTTGTTGAATATTCAATTCGATAATCAACTTTTTAATTATTTGGATTGATATAGTATTAATAATCTTGCTACGAAAATCGTTTTTATAAATAAGTTTTTTATTAAGTCTAATATTCTGTATAATAATAACTTTATCGAGCATAGAAATCCAAATATAGAAAATTACTATAATAAGAATATATTCGACTAAATACTCAATATATATTCGCGGGTTGATTTTATATCATTTGATTTTTATTTTAATTTCTTTTTCTTTATTCAACAAGAATGCGTAACAATCATACTTATATATCTCACTTTAATCAAAACGAAAATCGTTAATAATCCTTTATAACAACGATAATAAGTATTACTTATAATATCGCTTAAACCAAAAATCAATTATTTCGTTAAAGCATTTTCAATCTTTTGTTTTCAATAAACTAATGTTATATAGATATATAACGGTAAAAACGATTTCTATTTATATTTTATTCAACAATCTAATTGAAATATATATTTTAATTTGTTTAGTAATAATTTTTTGCTTTATACGTTTTGCTTCTCTGTTAGATTTATATATAAAAAATAGAAAAAGTTTAAATTCTATACCCTTTTTATAGATTCATCTTTCGAATGCAATATTACTTTTAATTTCTATTACAAATGTATTATTATTTTGTTTAATTACTATAATATAAAGATTATATTAACGATAGATTTATATTATAAAGTTCTATAAAACTTTAAAAACTTTATTATACGTTTTCTGAATTAATATAAAGATAAAAATCTTTCTATTGTATATATCCTTGATTATAAGCATTCATAACGCTTTGTTATAAGTATAAAAAAAATCAAACAAATCCTATTGAACTTGATAAAAAGGTCTAAATGATTAATAATTATTAAATAAACATAAAATAATCTATTTAGTATAAATATATAAATAATCGATATATTCCATTTAAATAATTCTTTTGATTTATACTTTTTTAACTATTTTAATTAAATATTTCAATATTTCTTTACCGAGATATCTTGATCTTTTATATTATAAATCGTTTAATTCTATTCGAGGCTTTATTGTTTTATATAATCAAAAAAAAATTTATTGATTTTTTAGTTTTTAGTAAATATTATAATATTTATACTTATAGAAAAATTAGATTTATTAGAATAATTGAAACAAACGTTATATTTTAAAAAGATAAAATTATACTTTCTAATGTATTAAATAATAATAATATTGTTTATCCGATCGTTGATTCTAATAATAGTATTAAAGCTATCAAACCAAGCACTTTTATTACAAAAAAAAGTTTTGAATACAAGATTAATATAAAAACCAAAAATAAACGCAATATTAATTAATATAAAATCCGTTTTATTCAACAAAATTCCTTTGATTATTTTATTACTATAATTGATTATTAATAAATTTAATGATTTTGCTTCGATATAGTTCGAAATATTATTAAAAATGTATTTTTCGTTTATTAAAAAGTTTATATTATTAACAATATATATAGTATTGCAATTGTTTAATAAAGTACAATTAATTAATATATATATGAAAATGATTATTAGAATCGAAAAGGCGCTAATATACTTGTTCGGATCGATAATTCAAAAAGCAATATTATAAAAATCTTTTTTTGATAAAGATTCATAAAATTAATTAGCTTAAGTATTAGAAAACCATCTCTTTTTGAATAAAATACTACAAAGATTATTATATTTCTTGTTTTTGATATATTCGTTAATCTTTTTAATTTGTTTTTTACTAATAAATCGAATAAACTAATCAATATATTTATTTGTAAAAGTTAATTCAATTATTCAACATTTGTTCGATTTATATCGATATCCTAAATCGATTATTTGATTCTTTTTACAAAGATAATATTAAATAGCGTTATTGCTTTTCGCTTATTGTTTAGATCCGGATGATTATTATGATCTTAATTCTTAAATAGCGAAGGATCTTTTTAACAAAAGATTATAGCTTATTCAATCAATATAATCAACGAAAAAACTATCGTATTATTCTAAAGTAATAGTATAACATCCTTTTTTATCTTCAATATTCAAAGTAATTAATTATTACTCTAATCAATTTGAAACTAATTTGCTTAGTATTTTTAGAAATTGTTTATATTCATAGATTCCTTTGATTTTCAAAAAGTTATAGATTAATACTTAAATATAAAATGATTTCTACTCTTTATATTATTTTATTGAATCGATTTGATTATTGCATATACTATTAAAATGATTAATATATTTGGTTTAAATAATTCTTAAAATTGTTGAATTTGTAAAAGCAATCTTTATATATAATTGAATAATGATTTGTTTAAAGGTTCAATTTTGCATAGTTTTCTAAAAGATTTTCAAAGTATAGAATAAATCGATTATAGATATAATCCAATTGAATATATAGCGGAAATTACTATGATTTTGATTATATTTACTTTTCTAAATCTTATAAATCTTTTTCATAAACAAGAAATTTTTTGCAAGATTTTTAAATATTATAAAGATAGAATCAACAAAAAGTTTAAATTTAAACATTTTATTTATTTCGATATCTATAACGTATCGATTATAGGTTTCAAAATCCATAGCATATTTATTATAACGTTTACGATTCTCTTTAAAAATTATAATATCTATAGAAAAAGTTTAAAATGGATTAATATTCAATTAATTACAAAATTAATAATTGGAAAAGTTAAGGATATCCGAATCAATACTATTCTAGATATATTTAAAGCAATTAATGTTTTTAAACAATAAATATCAAAAGAATCAATTTGTTTAACTATTGAAAGTAATCTTTAATATAGTAAAAAAAATAATTATTAGTTAATGAAAGTATAATAAAAAATGATTAAAAATTAAAGAGAAAAAGGAATTAGATGATTTTCGATACTAATATTCAACTTATAGTTTTTACAAAGATTTCGAGTATAAACCGAGTTTATAACTATTATAAAGAATAGCTACGAATATATAATAAAGTAATATCAAAAAGGGATTAAAGTATAAATATAAAATAGTAATTGTATTATTATTTATTTCTTTAAATACAAGATCCATTCGTTTCTTATATACTATATATATATAATTATATATGATTATACGTAATTATTATATAATTTTGTAATTATAAAAATCTATAATACTATAAGTTATAATATTATCGTATAACAATAGTTATAAGGATTTACAATACTATAAGCTTTAATATTATAATATAATAATAATTATAGATTTAAATGCTTTTAGTAAAGATTGAATCGTATAAAGTAAACTTAATTTAGTATATTTGCTTAATTAATCGATATACTAAGCTTAGTTAGCGTTTTGATACTTTTAGCGCTGATAGATCGAAAGCGATTAGTATGCTCGTACACTTCAATATACATATGCTTTAGCATGCTTGTACACCTTAGCGTGCGTACACTTTAGCATGCTCATACACCTTAACATACATACGCTTTAGCGTGCTCGTGCATTTATTACCGGAAGATCCAAGTAATATATAAAAGCATAATGTTCGGTAAACATATGCTTTTTATATACCTTACGCTCTCAGCGTAATAGTATTTAATAATCGATTGAATTATTATCAAAACTTTAAAATAAATTGAAAGCTTTTATTCGATATAATTGATTTAAAGGCTTCATAATATCGATAAATGTAATATAAATAAAGCTTAACTTATTTATATAAATCAATTTCTTTATAACAAAGAATAAAGATTGTTTATTTTATTAATTAATTAATAATTATAAAAACATTATTGTAATTGTATTTATCTTTATTAAAATTGCAATAGTTTATAATAACGTTTTATTATATTTATTCAAAAACGAAAAGCGAGTATAGCAAACCGGGAATGCGATTTTGCGATATAGAATTACGTTTATAAACGTAACAATTGTATTGTAAGACTGCAAAATGGCTCCGACCATTCGGATCTAACACCTTCACATAACCTTGCCTCTCATAAGGAGTATTTATACTCCTTTTATACTATATCTTAGATCACTATATTATATTTTGTTTATTGAGTTTTATTTTCTTTATTATCTTCTTTTTTGATTATGTATATATTCATTATAACCTAAACTATTTGTTCTGATTGTTTTTTTTTTTTTTATCGTCTATAATCGTTTTTGTTAATCTTAATCTTTATTTCCTTTTTGTTGTATTACTCTCTTTCAAAAGGCCATTTTTTTTATTATTTTTGATTATTGTTTTTATTCTTTATTTTTTTCCCTTTTATATTGATAATCTATATAAAGATAAAGGTTTATCCAAAATTAATTATTTATAAAAACAATATATAACCTTAAATTCTTTTCGGTATACCAAAATACTTCGTAGGGAATCCAAAGTATCGGAAAAGTTGACAAAGAAATTATAAATAAAGATAATACAGAATTGCATTTTTCGATAAGGATAAAAAAGAAACAAAGATGGCAAAATGGATTATATTTTGAAGGGAAAAAACCCAAATCGCAAACAATTGTATTTTTGTTCGATATCGACCATTTAGATATAACAATAATAAAGATAAGATTTGATAACACTTGTATTATAAATCGAACAATAATGCGAAATGATTATAGGATTAATAATCATTATTAAAAATAATAGTTTTTTTTATTTAGCGATTTGATTTATAAATTGTATATTAAACCTATTTTACAGTTTACAACCCGAAAAATTCAATATATATTATCTATATAGCCTTTATTGTTGATGTTGAAAAGTCATTTAATGGTTTTGCATTTTTAAATCTGAAAATTATATTAAAGAAAGAAGAATACGATTTGCTGGAATTTTAAATAACTATTAAATTAGTTTAATTATATTTTGATTTGATTAAATATTTATGATTAAAACGCTAAGGATTAGTATATAAAATGAATGAACTTTATAGAACGATAAACAACAATGAATTTCGACGCAATCGTGAAAATTTTATTTTAGGTTTGGGTATAGCAAATACTAAGTTTTCGGGAAGGATTTAAGCATATTTTGATTATTTATTTAATTAATTTAATATTGTTTTAATTGACTTATATAAGCCAAATTGCGATCGATATACTACACTTCAATATCGATAGATATATACAACAATACTTTGCGAATTCGTAAAATATCAACGCCAAAATGAATAGGGATTCTATCGTTGTTAAAATCCTTCATTTATTATCAAAGATTTGTTTTCCTTTTGTTTATATTATTTTTATTACTTTTTCATTATTTTATTTATATTATCGAAAAATTTATATTTCAATTACATTATACTTATACTTTATACAATTCAAATTGTTTAAATTACAATACTTTATTGATCAACTATATCTTTCGAATTTACTAATAGTTTCAACGCATCTACATTCGATATAATAATCTTCAAAAATCCTAAAATCAAAAAGACTAATAAGTTTATTAATAATAAACAATCTAGCCCTTTTTAACAAATCGAAGCTTTGTAAAAGCAAACATTATAATGCTAAAAGTAAACAATTTGCGAAAGCAAAGTTTGAAATCATTGTTCCTTTTAAAGTCAAATCTGATTTTGAAAAAGATTTTAAGCAAAATAAGAATACTTTTATACTCAACAAAAATAATATCAAAAAACTTATCGAAGCTTTTATAAAATCTAACAAAAGAAATCTACTATTTGCGAAAAAAAAAGGAATACTATAGTTCGATAGTATTAATACAACGAAATAATGCAAGATTATAAAAGATTTCAAACGAAAGTATAATATAATTAAAAAAAAGTTCCGTTATCGAATTCCTAAGCAAATAAAGTATAATTTTCGATTTAATGTAAAGGTTATGAATAAATACAAATCATTTGATTGAAATTGAAAAAAGATTTTTAAGCTTGCTTTTCTAGCGGAGTATATTGTATAAAACACTTTTCGATTAAAGTACAATTAAAATTATTTGCAAACTCTAGTATTTAAATATAGTGTAAAGAAAAAGTATAACCTCGAAAATATATTAATCTATGATTGAAATTACAATTTTATTACAATTTGGTTTATAGCGAAAAAAAAGATTATTATTGAAATCGTTGCTTTTTTGTTTTTGGAAAGTTTAAACATTTAATTAAGATTAAGATTCGTTGATAAAACTAACAATTTATTGAAGGAACGTTACATTTTGATTTAAACCTTAATCTATATAGTTTATATAAAGTATACAAATCTATTAAATTACAATAAGGATTTTGAAAAGAAAGTTTGATTAAGGAAGATTAATGTTAAGATAATTGATACTATTATAAAGATTATAGGAAAACTTAAGAAAAAGAAGTCTATATCTTCTAAGGATTATAATAATGAGATAAATTCGCTAGTTAAAATATTCGAAATATTCGTTGTTAAAAGTATTGCATTTTTAATTAAACCTATTATTGTAGAAAAGTTTGTAGCTTTTTCCAACTCTATTGAAGTTTTTGATAATAATAAAACAACAAAAGTTAATATAATTTACAACAAATTTTGTTTTTATTGTTAGAATATATAGTTTAAAAACAAAAGCTATATTATAAAAAAAGATTGTTTAGTTTTCAAAAAGTATTATATAAAAGAATGAATTATTTTCGATAAATTCGATATTATATATTAAAAAAAGAATTAGAATTAAACAAAACTATTTTAAATTTTTTATAACAAGAATATAAGTTTTTTGATACGTTTTGTATCGGCCAATATTAAAATGAATGAATAAAACAAAAAGAATAATTTAAATTCAAAATCGATTAAACGTATTAATATTATTAAAATCGTTAATAATGATATTCATTTCTTTAACAATATTAATTCGATTTTATTTTTTATTTTTTGTTTAAATAGCTTTATTCTGGAATATATTAATATTGTTATTTAGTTTAAACTTATTACTTTACAATTTGAATAATATATCAACAAAAATAAAGCAAAAAAGATTATTTCCATTTTAAAACGAAAACTCGAAAATATGGTTTCAAAACTTATTGTTTTTATTTTTACAAAAGCTTAAACGATTAAATCTTTTTTATTTAATACTTCGGATTTTACAATGAATAATACGCTTTCGAATAGTTAAAACTTTACAAAAATGGATCTATTGATTGTTATTGAAAAAATTGTTTTTAAAAAGTTAAAAAAAAAATTTGTTTTTTTGGTTATAATTAACGGTTATAGTATAATTGAACAAATTAAATATTTGATTTTCGAAATTAAAGTTTCTATTCTTATCGATTTCTTATTTAAAACAATACTCGAACTTTGGAAAAGATAATTGATCAAAATTGATGATCCATTAAAACCCGAAGCATTAATATTAAAACTTCTCGAAACTATTAATAATATATTATTTGCTACTTTGGAATTCTATACTATTATAACTCAAAATCGAAAGTTTATTAAAATACAAATCAATTATTGTAATATATTTGAATACAACCTTTTAATATAGATAAATATAGTTTTTGTTGTTTTACTAAACTATCAAAAAAAGGTGTATAATTAGATTGTATATATTTCAAAAACGAATTGGGATTGTGAAAAGCTATCGATAATTAAGATTCTATTAAATAACTAAAACCTAATTAAAGTTATCCTTAATAATAGTTTTATCATTAATATAATGAATAATAAACTATGTATAACTTTGAATCTCTTGATAAACCTAATAAACATAAATATTGTTGATATAAACACAATTAAATTGAAATTTATAAGTATCTATAAAAATATCAAAGTTTTTTTAAATAGTATTATAAACATGATCAATATCTATATTATAAAAAATGCTTAAAACAAGCTTTTATTAAATATATCATGATTTATTACCAGCGAAATCATATTTAATTACCAGCACAATTTATAATATATTACAATTATCGATAACGATAATAAACATTATACAAATATTTGATATAATAAGCAAATATCGTAAATAGCTTATAATCAATATTTCTTCAATATTAATAAAAAAAACTAAATTCCGGTATATTCAATAAGCAATATATCGATAATCTTATATTAAATCCTCTTCGAAATATAGAACTTTTGAAGAAGCAAATAGTATTTAATAAATGTTACAAATTGTTAAACCTAGAACTTCGAGAATGATTAAAAAAAGTGTTAATCTATTTGAAACCAATTGAAAACCGTATTCTATTTCCAAATCCGCGAAATTTATATGTTAATAAACTAGAATATATTAAATATTTAATCATTTTCGAAAACGATGATAAGTTTACCTATAAATATTATTGAATCATTATATAACCTATATATCCAATAATTAAAGCATCGATAAAAGATTTCCGAAAAGATTTTTCATTTTTTGTTAATACTTTATATAAGAACAAAACCAACAAAGTTCGATTATTCAATGTTTCTACAAATATAAATAGAAAAGATCTCAAAGAATTAACAAATTAATTTGAACGTTATAAGAAAATGTTCCCTTATTAAAAACCTATTAATAAATAGAAAAAGTATTTGATATTAAGATTTAATAATAAGTTTAAAAGATACTAATTAACTTTTAAACATATAAAAGAAATCAAGTATAGAGATATATTTATCGAACAAAAAAAAGATTTATTGTTATCGTATTTTTTGAACCGCAAAAATGCTTTAATATTTGATTGGATTTATACTAGCAAAATACAATTTGATATCGCGCCTTCTCAAAAAATCAATACAATTTTGTATACAGTATAGCAAACAATAGGTTTCTCGATTTTAAAAGCTTTGATGCAAACAATCTCTAAAATGCTTCAAAATCGTATTAATTAAAAAATATTCGAGTATTGCGAAAGGTTATATAGAAATCTATAGTTTTTGATTAAAAAAAAAACCTTTAGTATTTATAAAATCATCAATGTTATTATTAAATTGAATAAAATTACAATCCGGAATGCTAATCTTTTATTTAATGCAAATACTTTCGCTAAAAATTTTACGAGGTATATAATTATTTCTTTGATCGATTTCTTTTTTGGTTATAATCAAGTTTCTTTGGCAAAAAAAAATAGGAATATAACTATATTCCAAACTTTATTTAGTTTGTTACAATAAACAACTTTTCTATAAAAAACAATAAACTTAATAGCTTAGTTTTGTAGAATTGTTTTGAAAATCTTAAGTAATCTTTCGTCAATTATAGTATTGCTTTTTCTAAATGATATTGGGATTAAAGGTTTATTAAATAATTATAATATAAAAAAAATCGAAGATAAAGTTAAACGCTTTATCCTCGAATATATTCAATCTATTAATAAAACGTTTAAACGATTAAAAAAAGCGAATTATTCAATTAGAACTAAATCAAAATGATATATAAATAGAATCTAGATTGTTAGTTATATTTATAGCGTTAATAAATAAACTCTTACAAATGCAAAAATCCAGAAGATTGTTGATTGGTTTATACTATTCAATAAGTATAATATTCGGATATTTCTTGAAATCTATATTTTCTTTTGAATCTGAGTAAAGAATTTCGTTAAAAAAGCAAATCCTTTGTATCGATTATTAAAAAAAAGTGCAGAGTTTATTTGAATAGAGTTAAAGCAATTTATTATAAATTCTTTAAAGTATACTTTAATCTATACTCCTACTCTTATACTTTTGCGATACAATAATCCGAAAAAGATTAATGATATTGTTTACAATATTAATACTAATCTTGAAGAATAAAGCGTTTATTTGGATTAAATGTTTAATGGAAAAAAAATAATGGTTTGGTTTGAGAATGGAATATAGAATATTGTTAAAAGAAACTACGATACAATTAAAAGAAAATATTATAATATTCTAAAAGCTTTGCAAAAGTTTAAATTTGATTTTTACAATATATATTTCATTTTCAAAACTAATACTAAAGTTTTGGTTATATAATTCAATTGTGTTGCTATTGATTTATTTGAAGCTTTGGTTACAAAATGGATTGTTTAGATTCGATTATTCGATTTTAAAGTTCGATATATCAAAAAAGCATTATATACTATTGTTAACAGATTATCAAAATAACCTTAAAGTTTTTTTAATCTTTCTAAAAATGAAATAGATATTGATAACTAGATCGCCGAAAAGCTTAATAATATTGTAGTAATAGATAATTTACAAAACTTTACGAATTTGTAAAATATTGTATTACGTAATAAATATTCGAAAAATAATTGGAAAATCGCTTTTTATTTGTTAATTTTATAAAAGCTAATAAGCATAATAATATCAAACTTTGGAAAGTTTAAAAAGAAAGCTTTGGGATTTAATATACAAAATAAATGTTTGTTCAAAAATAGATTAAAGAATATGCCTTACCAACGAATTATCGATAATAAAAATGAACGCTTGAAATTGATCTCTTATTTGCATAATATATATAATTACAAAGAAATAGAAAATATATTCAACAAGATTTATCAACTATATTATTGAACGAATATATTTTAAGAAATTAAAGCGTTTGTTAAAGCTTATCCTAATTATCAATTTCGCAAATCAAATCTTAAAGAAAAACTGTTACATTTGATTTGAATCAATATATATTGAACCAAATACAATTTAGATATCATCTATATACTTGCTAATAACAACTACAAATATTTAATGATTCTATATAATAATCTTTTTGAATAGATCAAAACAAAGCCTTTGTATAGTGTTAATTCGAAAAATATTACATTGTTTCTTTGGAATATTGTTTATCGATATAATATATTTGGAAAAATCGTTATGAATGGAAAGCTTAAAAACAAAAATTATATAGAATATTTTGCAACAAAGTACAGAATTAATAAAGTTTAGATTTTAGTATATAATTCGAAAACAAATAAAATAATAAAACGTAAACATTAATTATTAAAAAATAGCTTAACTAAAACAACAAAAAAGAAAGAAAAATGGTTTTAGCATTTAAATACTATCTTAATAACTAATAAAGTTACTATTTATAAATTTATCAACCTTACTTCTTTCTATATAATTTATAATCAACATTCTGTTTTACCAATCAAAACTAAATACTACACATAAAGAATTTTAGATTAAAATACTATAAAAACGAAATCTAATTTGGTGGCTATTCGCATACATCAATTTGAAATAAAGAATAAGGATATTCGAAAAGTTGTATTGTACAAAAAACATTATCAATTTGATAGAAAAAAACGTTTTAATAAAAATCATAATACAACAAAAAAGAATATCAAACAAAGCAATATAGTTTTGTATAATGATTTATTAAATAAAATCAATATATCAAAAAAGCGAAAATTTGTATATCGATAGCTTAAACTTTATCGAATAGCAAAAGTAAATATAAACAAAAACATTTATATCTTAGAAAAACTAAATAAAACTTATTTATATAGAACTTATATAAGCAATAGATTCAAAAAATTTATTTAGTGTAATAATATAATTGTTCCAATAAAGCCAAATAAAGTTAAAAATAACAATTTGGAAATTAAAGATTCTTTGAAAACTTTAATTTCTTTATTTAAAAAACTTATTAAACAAACTCTAGAAAGTATAGATTAATTAATAAACGATAATTCGATATCTGAAAAGAATCAATTGCTTTGCTAGCCTAATCTAACTATCGAAATTCTTTTTTGCAAATCAAGATTTACATAAACAAAATTTTGAACTTCTCGAATTTGATACAAAGCCTCAACTTTAGAATCCAATTTTATTAAAGATATCAACCTATATTATCGTTCGATAGGTTAACTAAATCTTCGATACTATTGTTTAATGGATTAACCAAATCCTTTGAAATTATCGTTTAAAGCTATTTATGATCTATTATTTCATTTCAAATAAATAAATCATTTGTTATCAAAAACAATATTATTCATTAGTAAATAAAGCAATTACTTCGTTAACAAAATGATTTCCATTTCTTTTTATTTATATCAAATCATTTATTTTCCTTTATTAATTGTTTATATTATATATTGTCTTTATTTAATTTGTTTCTTTATTATATTAATATTTTCTTTTCCTCTTTATTTCAATCTTTTCTTTCAATAACAATAACCTTTTTTATATATTATATTTTGATTTTTATATCCTTTTGTATCATTAATTTTACAATTCTTTAACTTCAATATTAATTCTTTTATTTTCAAACAATTGTTTTTTTTATTAATCTATTGATTTTTTAATCTTTTTTGTATTTATAAATCTTATTTTCTTTATAAGATTCTTTACACTTTTATATTAAATCTTTTGTATTTTTTTGCTCTTTAGTATTACAATTTCTCATTTTTGTTATACTCTTTGTTTTTTACAATAAATAAACCAAAATCTTTGTTAATTAAAGAGATTAAACGTAGTAAAGCCGATTAACGATTTGCAATCCTTTTGATTGCTATTAAAATATGGCATATAGAAAAATTCAATCATTTTTTGCAAATTCTAAAATAATACAAAAACCGACCTGTTGAATTGCAATATAGCATATACACTTCCTTTAATCATTTTGTATTAACTTTGCAATATAAGTTTGAGAAAGTTATGAATGAATTGATAATCGATATAGTTCGGGATAAAGTATAGTTTGTTGCTAATATTTTTTAAAAAGATTATTTAAAAAACAATATGATTATTATCAAAAAGATAAAGAATGTTCGATATAAATATAAAGAATATTTGGATAATATTATGAATTATTAGGTAAAATTTTTTATTAATAAACTTTTGGCTTTATCGTTTATTTTCAAATAAAGTTTTCAATTTATTAAAAATCTATATGCTATTGTTAGAACTTTCGGATTAATAAATATAATCGATAATATTAATAGTAAATTAATGCGTTAATTATCAAAAACATAAAAACAAAGATATTGTATTGATTAATAAGTTATACTTTTTGAGTTTAAAGAAATTGTTTTGATTATATCGAAAAAAAAAGTTAAAATGAAATGAATTAATAAAAAAACCAAAGATTTAGGCTTTCTTTATAATAAGTATAGTTTATTAGATATTGATAATGAACAATATCGATTAAAAATGCTTTTTCGATTTATATCTATATTCGAGATTAAGAATATGGATTTGAATGTTTTTATTAAATTGGTAGATTATAATATAATGGTTTGGGAGCATTTGAATATTGATATTCCGGCTAAGAAAGTTGATCGCAAAGCAAACTTAATAAATATTATAATAGTTTATTATTGGATTTTTGTTAAACTTAACAATTATATTATTGAATATCAAAAAATCGATAAATATATTATTTTCAAAATATATAAATATCCTTTTGTAATCATTGATAATAATCTTATATAGTTTTAAACTTTGTTAAAAAGATATATCGCTAAACAAATCGAATAGTATTAAATGGTTAAACTAATTGTTTATCGTTCATCAAATATATATTTATATTATATTCAACAATTAGCAAATATTTTCGGTTTGAAAACTATTTGTTACAAAATGAAAGAGTTGGATAATAGATTAATAAAAGTTTATGCGAAAAAAGATATAATCAATAAAATATATATTTCTAAAAAGTTTTATAATTGGTTTAAGCTTTATACTATTGCGAAAAAGGTTTGATATTAACAAACTTTTGGTTTATTAATTTTTTAAAAGCTTTTTTTTAATAAAATAAATTCTTTTATACGTTTAAACATTTGCAAAATATTACTATTAACAAAATTTGCTTGGATCTCGACTTCGATACTAAACATTCTTAACGATTTAATTAAAAATGATATTCGATCTTTAATCAAAATATACTAATATTATTGTTATTGAAAAAAAAAGGATTATAGTTTTCTATATATAGTTTACTTTTTTTTAATACAACAAATTGTATATATTAATTTAACTTTTTAGCAAAAAGCGATTTTTCAAAGATTTAATAAAGAGTATTGTTTATTGATAATTTCTTTCTTTATAATAAAGTATACTTCAATTGGAAATTCTAATTATTTGTTTATATATAGCAATGTTTTGGATATTTTTGGTTCGAAGAAAAAACGTAATTTATATAATATAATTATATTCTTTGTTTTTTATAACGATTGTAAAATCGAATATTAAATCCGTTTCTTTTTTGTTCTAGCGAAGAAAGTTAACATTTCTTGGTTAATTGAATTAATTAAAGCTTTTTTTAAAGCTTCGCTATTTGGTATTAAAGAATAGCAATCATTATTATTCAAAACTAATTTCAAGGATTATAAAATTGTAAAAAAAAATGCGGAGTTGGATTGGAAAGTTATTATAGATTCAATAAATATATTGGCTTTAAAAACAATTGTTAAAATTGGTATAGCTATTATAAACACTAAGTTTTTATATGCTTCTATAATCCTTTATACAATTGTAATATATAACAATAATGATCAACTTTTGCTTTTTTTTGAAAATGGTATATTATATCCAACGGTACTCAAATCATATCGTGATTTGATGCTAATCTTTAATAAAAATGTATCGAAGAAAAAAAGATTTGTAATATCTAATTTTTCAATAGATATTTGTATACCTTTTGCGTATCTTATTAAGCAAGCATTTGTAAGAATTTTGTTTTGGGATAATACATTGGTAAAAAAAAGCGCTTTGGAATTGTTACAAAAATCGAAAAAGTAGTTCAATTTATAATACAAAAAATCGAAGAAAAATACCTTAACTTTTTTTGTATAGACTTTCAAAAAAATGGAAAAATAAAAAAGAATATATAGAAAACATTTATTTTTTGATTGTTTAGTAATAGTTTATATATTAAAACTAGATATCAACTTTCCTATAAATGAAGAATTCATTGCTTTTTCTTATTTTATTTTCGATAGCCAAAAGTTTGATTGTTTATATTCCCCAAGTTTTAGTATTTATAATTCTCAAAACGGATCTTTTAAAAATGATAGAGATTCAAAACCTTTGAAGAAAAAATAATATATTAAGAAAAAAATTTCATTACAACAATTTATTTACAAATCAAAATTGTTTTGCGCATTGAAGGAATTATTTATTATACAAAACAAATGATTATAGGTTTTCGAAATGTTTGAAATCGAAATAATGGATTCAAAATGCGATGGATTTGCAAAAAGATATTTTGCGAATTCGTAAAGTTTAGCAATTAGTATTGAAGGATATTAAATCGATGGATTTTGTTGAAACATTTTGTTAATATAACAAAATAGATGTATTGGTTTATTTATTAATATACAAATTTGATTAGGTTTGTTTTTATAGTTTTCTTTTGTTTTTTGTTTTTGGTTAATCAAGATCGATTAATAGATAGAGTAGAAAAAAATATAAAATTGTAGAATAGTTTCGATCATTCGGATTTAATACCTTCATATAACCTTGCCTTTTATAAAGAGTATTTATACTCCTTTTATATTATATCTTAAATCATTATATTATATTTTGTTTATTAAATTTTATTTTCTTTATCACCTTCTTTTTTGATTGTATATATATCCATTATGATTTAGACTATTCGTTTTGATTATTCTTCCTTTCTCCGTTGTTCATAATTGTCCTTGTTGACCCTAGCCCCTACTCCCTTTTTGTTATGTTGCTCTCTCTTAGAAGGCCATTCTTTTTGTTGTTTTTGGTTATTGTTTCCACCCCTCACCTTCTTCCCTTTTACAGTATATATATTAAATAATTATTATAAATATACTAAACTAATAGTATTATTTTGATAACAAAAAGTAAATTTTTTTGATTTCAAAATATATTATAAAAATTGAATTATAAGTCTTTCGAATAAAGAATATATCACGAAGAATAGCTACGAATATATGATAAAGTGATATTAAGAAGGGATTAAGGTATAGGTATAAAGTAGTAATTGTATTATTGTCTATCCTTTTAAATACAGGATTCATTTGTTCCTTATATACTACATATGCGTAATTACATGTAATTATACATAATCATCGTATAACTCTATAATTATAAAAATCTATAGTACTATAAGTTATAATATTATTGTATAACAATAATTATAAGGATCTATAATATTATAAGCTTTAATATTATAATATAATAGTAATTATAAGTTTAAATGCTTTTAATAAAAACTGAATTGTATAAAGCAAGCTTAATTTAGTATATTTGTTTAATTAATCGATATATCAAGTTTGATTGACGCTTTAATGCTCTTAGCGCCGGCAGATCGGAAATGGTTAATATGCTCGTGCACTTTAACGTGCTCGTGCGCCTTTAGTATACTAGTGCACCTTAGCGTACTTATACATCTACTATCGGAAGATCCAAATAATATATAAGAGCATAGTGTTTAGTAAACATATACTTTTTACATGCTTTACGCTTTTAGCGTAATACACTTTTTAGATCATATACGCAATATATAATTTGTTTATAAAGTAAACAAAATGAATAAATCTATAATTATATATTATTCGTATAATTCTTTATTATTAATATAAATAAACAAACGAAAAATAAATTAATAATATATATACAATTTTTTTGCAAATAGTTATATAAATTAGTAATTCTATATGATTCTATAAATGCTTGAATCGCTAATCCTATAAACAATAACGATTATATTTAAAAGCATTCATTGTATATTTATTATATTTGATCGTTTTATAGTATATTATTGTTTTGTTATAATTTCTCATTATTCGGCTATATAATAATAGCTTTGATTCTTTAATCCTTCGATTCTTCAAGCTATCAAAAACAATAGTAGTAATAACATGTTACGCTGAGAGCGTAAGATACGTGAGAAGCACGTGTTTACTAAACACCATACTCTTACGTATTACTTGAATCTTCCGGTAGTAGGTGCACGGGCATTTTAAAGTATATGTACGCTAAAGTACCCGAGCATATTAAAGCATACGTACGCAAAAGTGCACGAATACACTAACCGCTTTCGATCTACCGATACTAGAAGCATTGAAGTATCAACCGAGCTTAGTATATCGATTAATTAAATTTATAACTATTGTTATACGATAATATCATAATTTGTAGTATTATAAATCTTTAAAATTACAAAGTTATACAATAATTATATATGATTATATATAATCATATATATATAATATATAAAGAATAAATAAATCTTATATTTAAAGAGATAAACAATAATACAATCATTATTTTATATCTATACTTTTATCCCTTTAAGATATTATTTTATTATATTCGTAACTATTCTCTGTAATAGTTATAAGCTCGGTTTATCCTCAAAATCTCTATAACAACTATAATTCGAATATTAATATCATACAATTTCTTTTTTCTTTTTAATCCCTAATCATCTTTTATTATACTTTCATTTTTTAATAATCATCCTTTTTATTATGTTAAAGATTACTTTTAATAATTGATCGGATTAATCCCTTTAATATTTATCATTTAAAAACGTTAATTGCTTTAAGCATATCTGGAATAATATCGATCCGGATATTTTAAACTCTCTTAATTACTAATTTTATAATTAGTTGAGCGCTAATCCACTTCAAACCCTTTTCATAAATATTATAATTTTTGAAAAAAATCGTAAACGCTATAATCAATATATTATGGATCTTAAAGCTTACAATCGATATGTTAATACTAATGTCGAAATGAATGAAATATTTAAGCCTAAGCTTTCTACTAATCCTATCCCTATTATATTCGAAGATCTCGCAAAGAACTTTTTGCTTATAAAGAAGATTTACAAAACTCAAAAAAGTGAATACAATCAAAATCATAATAACTTCCGTTACATATTCAATTAGATCATATCTACAATCAATTCCTTTTACACTTTGAAAATCTTTTAAAAAACTATACAAAACTGAACCCTAAAATAAATCATTATTTAACTACGCATAAAGATTGTTTTTACTGATTCAATAATCCTAAGAATCATTTAAACCAAGTATATCGATCACTTTAATAATGCATACAATAAACAAATCGATCCAATAAAATAATATAAAAAATGAAAATTACTTTACGCTTAAACATCAATTTACAATTTTTCTAAAAATCAAAGAAATCTATAGATATAAACAATTCCTGGAAGCATTAAACAAACTAACCCCAAATTGATCAAAACAATAATTTATTATTTTAAATATTAAAAATAAAAAAGAATACTATACTATTACTTTAGAACAATACGATAGCTTTTTCGTTAATCATATTAATCAAATAGTTTATAATCCTTTGCTAAAAGAATCCTTTGCTATTTCAGAACCAGGATTATAATAATTATTCGGATTTAAACAATAAGCAAAAAGCAATAACGCTATTCAGCATTATCCTTATAAAAAGAATCAAGTAATTAATCTAGGTCATCGTTATAAGTCTAACGAATGCCGAATAATTGAATTAGCTTTTATAAATAAATGCGTTAATCAATTTACTCGATCCATTAGTAAAAAGCAAATTAAAGAAATCAACGAATATATCAAAGATAAGAAATATAATAATCTTCATAGCGTTTTATTCAAAAAAGAATGGTTCTTTGATATTCAAAGCAATTAACTTTATAAATCTTTATTAAAGAAGGATCTTTACAATATTGTCTTTTGTATTATCGACTCGAATAAGTGTACTAGCGCTTTTTCGATTCCAATAATCATTTTCATGTATATATTGGTTAATTATACTTTATTGGATAATTGTAATACTATATATATTGTTAACGATGTAAACTTTTTAATAAACAGAAAGTATGTTCCTAATGATATCTCGGATTATATCAAAACAGAATCATCAAACTTGCTAATGGTTAATTGTGGTAATAAAATAATTAAAGGAATTTTGCTGAATAGAATGGATTTTATATTGATTAATGTTATATTTATTCTTGGTTTTTATATTAATCTTGTATTCAAAACCCTTTTTCGTAACAAAAATACTTAGTTTGATGATTTTAACATCATTATTAGGATCGGCGATTAGGTTAATAGCATTATTATTACTCAATGCATTAGAAAGTATAATCTTATCTTTTTAGAATATAATACTTATTTCAATTATTTTGATGAATTTAATTTTCTTATAAGCATAAATATCATAATGTTTATTAAAAGCTAAAAAATCAATAAGCTTTTTCTTTAATTATACGAAACAATAAAGCCCTAAATAGAATCAAGCAATTTATAGTATAAAAGATTAGAATATTTTAGCAAAAAAGCATTAAAATATCTAGTTAAGATGATTAAAAAAGTATGGATCAAAAGAATCACTCAAGTGGAATATATCGATTATTTATATATTTATATTAAACAAATTGTTTTATATTTATTTAGTAATTATTAATCATTTAAACCTTTTTATAAGGTTTAATAGAATTTATTCGATTTTTTTTATACTTATAACAAAACGTTATAAATACTAATAATTAAGGATATATATAATAAAAAGATTTTTACTATTATATTGATTGAGAAAACATATAACGAAGTTTCTAAAATGTTATAGAACTTTATTATATGGATTTATTGCAAATATAATCTTTATATTATAATGATTAAACAAAACAATAATATATCCGTAATAGAAATTAAAGGTAATATTGTATTCGAGAAATGAATTTTCGAAGAGGGTATAAAACTTAAACTTTTTTTATCTTTTATATATAAGCTTAATAAAAAAGCAGAATGTATAGGGCAAAAAATCATTATTAAATAAATTAAAATATATATTTTAATTGGATTACTGAATAAGATGTAAATAAAGACCGTTTTTGTCGCTATATATTTATATAACATTAATTCATTGAAAACAAAGGGTTGGAAATGCTTTAACGAAATGATTAATTTTTGGTTTAAGTAATACTACAAATAGTATTTATTGTTGTTGTTACAAAGGATCATTAACAATTTTCGCTTCGATTGAAGTAAAATATATAAGTATAATTGCTGCGTATTCTTGTTGAACAAAAAAAAAGAAGTTGGGATAAAAGTAAAATGATATAAAACTAATCTACGAATACATATTAAGTATTTAATCGGATATATCTCTGTTATAATAATCTTCCATATTTGGATCTTTATATTCAATAAAGTTATTATTATACGAAATATCAAATTCGATAAAAGATTT
>NGKF01000018.1:424728-451111 GCA_002162555.1 Monilinia aucupariae | reverse complement strand
GAATTGGATATTCAATAAATGGAATCGTCGGATAGTATTATTTTAAAGAATATGGATAATAAACTTACTAAAGGATCTATACAAAAAGAGTTTAAAATCATATATACTTTTGATCAAAATTATAAACGCTTTAAATCTTCAATCTTGAGGGTGATTGAAGTAATTGAAAAAGATTAAGAAGGTTAAAAGAATCGGGTAATAAAATCTTTGCTATTTACTTCAATTTATAATAATAAGCATGGTATTTCGTTAAACCCCGATATAGTTATAAGTATCAACAAGTTATCGTTGGTTTTTAATAAATCAAGATCTTTGTTGATTGTATTTACAACGAAGGATAAAAGTTTGTTCGAAATGATTAATTTACGAAAAACTCGCATAGACTCTGATTATAGAGAATCAACGATTTCATCAAAACTATTAATATTAGCATTAGATAGTAATTTTGAAAACAATAAATCGAATAATCATTCGATTTTTGATAAAAAGAAGAGAAATCTATTATTGCTTTCTATAAAAAGGAATATGTTTAAAAAATCTTTTTCGCTATTTATATTTAACAAAGCTATTAAATAGCTATATATTTTATAAATAAAGATTCTTAAGCTTAATATCAATATTAAAGAGTATACTAAATATAATGCGTTTAACAACATTGATATAATTCCCAATTATATAAAGCATTAAACAATAGATTATATTAAACGCTTAAATCGTTTGTATTAATAAGCAAATAGTTATTACAAGACTAATACCTTTATTGATATCGTGATTGCTTAATCATACGGATTCAAAAATGGATTTTAACGATTAAATAAGTTCTATAACATTTTCTGGTTTAATAAGCAAGAGGATAAGCTAAATAAACAAAATAATAAGTTCATTATTATATATAACATAATAACTGTTGCAATAAAATATAAACTAATAATCACGCTTTTGATTCAATTCAAAATTACGAATCTTTTATAGATATTAAAATCAATAGTATTATCATCATCGAAATTCTTTTATAATCTTCGAACTCATATATTCAAATATTGATTTAAAATAAATTATGATCGCAAAATTAAAGTATTACAAAACCGAAGTATTTAACGAGAAATTAAAACAATATCGGCTAAATCAAAGCCTATTCCATTTTAATAAATATTTATTTATAAAAATAATCAAAGCGATTATATTAATCGCTATAGATTACGATTAATGGTCAAAAAAGATCTTTAGAATATAGCGACAATCGAGTCAATTTACACTATTACGTTTATTACACAATTCTTTTATATAATAATGACAATAATAACAAAAAATAATTTTGAAACAAAGTAATACAATATTGTAAATACTTTCGTTAATATATTTCGAAATCCTATTAGAAATCCAATAATATACTATATGCTTAATGAGTATAAAGTATTTAGTAAATCCATTACTTTCGATCATATATTATATGATTTGAGAGATTCCTTAACATTTTGTTATAAAGAGTTTACAAGCACATTTATTAATCTTAAAATAATAAAATGCAAAAAAAAGCTTTGCATCTTTATATCTCTTGATTATTATATATTCATTTTATTCTTTGTTAACGATATTCAAATGATTTATTATAAAAGATATAAATATCAAAAAGATCAAATAATTAATAAAATCAAGGTTAAATATAAGTTTAAAAATCTCGGCGATATTTAATAGTTTCTAGAGATTCGAATCATTAAAGATTGATAATTTAAGAAATTATGATTAATATATAATATTTATATTAATAAGATCGCTTATAAGTTTAGTTTTACAAAGGGAAAAGCAACTATATTATTTCCGATTATAGTATTCGAAAAGAATAAGAATATGGTTCCTTTTTCAAAAGTAAAGGAATATCAAGAAAAAGTTGAATCAATTTTGTATTCGGTTATAACAATTAAAATCGATTTAGCTTTTCCTTTCTCCAAACTAAGCGAATATAGTACTAACCTTTCAAAAAATCATCGAACAGTTATTAATCATTGTATTATATATTTATATGAATCTCGATACTTTTCTATTTGTTATAAAAACGATTATATTCTTTAAATGATAACCTTTTCAAATACTTTCTTTGCAAATGATATAATTATACGAAAATCTTCTCAAAGCTATATAATCATATTATATAGTAATACTATTGTATAGAAAGCTATAAAGTAAGATATAGTTACTATTTCGATTATAAAAGCAGAACTTTTAAGTATGAAAAGATTAATCAAAAAAGCAATAGCAATATTAAAGCTTCTAAAAAAGATCAAAGTATTAATAAAAAAGTTTGTTAATATTTTTTGCAACAATACTCAAACAATCTAATTAATAATTAATAAGAATAAAAGAATCTTTATTAAACTTAAATATATAAATATTTAGAATATATAGCTTTATTAAAAATACGCTAATAAGCGATTTTTAATTATATATTTATTAATTATCAATATATTAATAGATAGATTTATTAAGAATCTTATTAAATAGAAATTTGAATACTTTGTTAAATTGATTAATATACAAAACATTAAAGATCGAATCATAAAGATTATCGAATAATCGGTAATTATATAGTATTTAAACAAATTAATATTATAGTACTCTTTTTATACTTTATTATTCTAATCCTTACTTTTCACTTTTACTCTAAAAAAGCTTATTTCCGAGCAACCTTTTTATTATTATCATTTATTTTTTTTTTCTTTCTTTTCTTTTTCATTTTTGTTGCTATAAAATAATCCTTTGAAGTATACTCGCTTCCAAAGGAATCCGTTTCCAATATAGATACATCCCGCGTCAACTTCGAAGCTACTCAAAGATCGATATATTTCAAAACGCTTCGAAAAGCGATTTGAAAATGCTTCATTTTCTATAGTCATATAGTTAGCGATTATAATATAAAGTAAAAAAGGGGTATTATATTTTTCCATCGTTATTAACTTTCGCAATCAAGAAATCATCCGCTATTATATACAAATATACCGGCAAAAGCCAATATATATGCATAAAGCATTAATAATATCGAGCTTTTTAGAAATCTGCGTTTTTATAGTAAATCTTATCTTTTTGCTTAATAATCAACGATTTTATACATTATACATACAAATAAGGATTCCTTAGCTTTTTAAATCGAATCTTTTTGACAAAGATATAAAAAGCTAAAATAAAAAAAGTAACAAAAATGGAAAATACTATTCCAAACCCTTTATTGCCCGATTCATTATTATATTCAATCTTTAAAGAATTAAATCCAAAATCCTCATTAGAATCCTATAAAATGTAAATAATATATTGTTAAAATGATTATAATATTTATTTCTTAACAAAGCAAAGAATCTTTATCTTTATCCTTACTCTAATTCTTATTCTTATTTTTATTGTTACTTTCGCTAAAGGAATCAACTCGAAAGGGATAGGAAAAAAAGGAATCGAAAAAGTAAGAAAAAAAGAAACAAAGAAACGAAAAGCGATGATAAAAGCAATAAAGAAAAAAAATAGAAGTATAAAGAAAATATTCCAAAAACGATCCAAAAAGATTAAAAAAAAAGAAAAAGCAAAAAGAAAAAAAGAAACAAAAACAAAAAAAGAAAAAAAAAGGAAAAAAGCGATATAGTAGCGAAAAACAATTAATATTTCTCGAATACCAAAAAAATTCCCAGTCTAAAAATTGCAAATACAATAAAGCATATTGATATTGATATTATTGATATTGTTGTTATTGATATTATTGTTGTTATTGTTGCTATTGTTTTTGATGGTTTAAAGAATTAAAGGATTAAAGGATTAAAACTATTATTATATAATCAAGCAATAGAAATTATAACAAAACAATAAAACGCTACAAAACGATCAAATACAACAAATATATAATGAATGCTTTTAATTATAATCGTCATCGTTTATAAAATCGGCAATTCAGATATCCATAGAATCATATAGAATTACTAACTTATACAATTACCCGCGAGGAAATTGCGTATACGTTATAGTTTAGTTTCCGTTTATTTGTTTATATTAACAAAGGATTACGCGAATAGTATATAATTGTAGATTCATTTATTTTGTTTATTTTGTAAATAGATTATATACGCAATATATGATCTAGAGGGTGTATTACACTAAAAGCGTAAAGTATGTAAAAAGTATATATTTACTAAACATTATATTTTTATGTATTATTTGAATCTTCTAGTAGTAAATGCACGGGCACTCTAAAGCATACATACGCTAAAGTACTCGAGTACATTAAAGTATACGTATGCAAAAGTGCACAAGCACACTAACCGTTTTCGATCTGCCGGCGCTAGGAGTATCGAAATATCAATCGAGCTTAGCATATCGACTAATTGAACTTATAACTATTGTTATACGATAACATTATAACTTGTAGTACTGTAGATCCTTAAGATTATAAAGTTATACAATGATCATGTGTAATTATATGTAATCATATATATATAGTATATAAGGAATAAATGAATCCTGTATTTAAAGGGATAAATAACAATATAATCACTACTTTATACCTATACCTTTATCCCTTTAAGATATCACTTCATTATATTCGTAGCTATCCTTTGTGATATAACAATAATAACAATAATATTAACAATAACAATATCATTAACATCAAGATGCTTCGCTGTACTCGCAACTCCCGGGCCGGGAACTTTTCCCATACTCGGGAAGCATTAACCGCCTTTCACCGTCGCGCCAATCCTTCTCCTTTTTTTTCTTCTTCTCCTTTTGCTTCTTTTACTTCTTCTACTTCTTCTTTTCCTTCTGCTTCTTTTTTTTCTTTTGCTTTTTCTCTTGCTTTCTCTCTTCCTTCTCCGATGCTATCAAAATCGTCCCCGGGATATCTTCGCCGCATTTTGGTTCTTTTTCCTTATCGTCTTTATTGTTGTTTTTTTTTTTTGTTTCCCCTCTCTCTATTCCTTCGATTCCTTTTCCTTTCAAGTCTTTCGAATTAAATCCTTTGGCAAAAGTAACAATAAAGATAAGAATAAAGATTAAAGTAAAAATAAAGATGAAAATTCTTCTTTTTATTCGAAAATAAATATTATAATTACTTTAGTAATAAATTATTTATATTTCATAGAATTCTAATAAAGATTTTGATTTTAACCTTTAAAAAGTAAAATAAAATGATAAATCGAACAATAAAAAGTTTGAAATAGTATTTTTTATTTTTATTACTTTTTTCACTCTGATTCCTTATATTTTCGCTAAGAAAACTTAATTTAAAAAACCAAAGAATCTTTATTTATATATGCGATATATGAAATCGCTAATTGTTAAGCAAAAAGATAAGATTTAATCTAAAAACGTAGATTTTTAAAAAGTTTAATATTATCGATGTTTTATATATATATATCAATCTTTGCCAATATATTTGTATATAATAACGAATGATTTTTTAACTACAAAAATCAATAACAATAAAAAAGTATAATATTCCTTTTTCGTTTTATATAATGATTGTTAATTATGTAACGATAAAAAATAAAACGTTTTCAAATCACTTTTCGAAACGTTCTGAAGTACATCAATCCTTAAATAGCTTCGAAATTGATGCGGAGTATATTTATATTGAAAGTAAATTTTTTTGAAAGCGAGTATACTTCGAAGGATTACTTTGCGGCGATAAAGATAAAAAGGAAGAGAAAGGAAAGAAAGATAGGTAATGATGATAGAAAAATTGCTTAGAAGTAAACTTCTTTGAGGTAAAAGTAAAGAGTAAGAATTAAAGTAGTAGAGTATAGAAGAAGTATTGTAATATTAATTTGTTTTGAATATTATATAATTATTAATTATTCAAAAATTTTTATAATTCGATCTTTGATGTTCTATATATTAATTAGTTTAACAAAATATTCAAATTTTTATTAAGTAAAATTTTTAATAAACTTATTTATTAGTATATCAACAATTAATAAATATATGATTAAGAATTGCTTTTTAGTGTATTTTTAACGAAACTATATATTCTAAATATTCATATATTTAAATTTAATAAAGATTCTTTTATTTTTATTAACTATTAATTAAATCGTTTGAATATTGTTGCAAAAGATATTAATAAGCTTTTTTATCAATATTTTAATCTTTTTTAAAAATTTTAATATTGCTATTGCTTCTTTAATTGATTTTTTATATCTAAAAGTTCTGCTTTTATAGTCGAGGTAATAACTATATCTTACCTTATAGTTTTCTATACAATAATATTACTATATAATATAATTATATAATTTTAAAACGATTTCTGTGTAATTATATTATTTGCAAAGAAAACATTTGAAAAAGTTATTATCTGAGAAATATTATTATCTTTATAACAGATTAAAAAATATCGCGATTTGTATAAGAATGTAATATAATAATCGATTGCTTTATAATAATTTTTTAAAGGGTTAATGTTATATTTGTTTAATTTGAAGAAAGAGAAAACTAAATCAACTTTAATTGTTATAATCGAATACAAGATTGATCCAATTTTCTTTTAATACTTTTTTATTTCGAAAAAAGAAACTATATTCTTATTCTTTTCGAATATTATAATCGGAAGTAGTATAGTTGTTTTTCTTTATATAAAATCAAATTTGCAAACGATTTTGTTAATATAATTGTTATATGTTAACTACAATTTCTTAAGTTATTAATCTTTAGTAATTCGAATTTTTAGAAATCATTAAATGTCGCCGAAATCTTTAAGCTTATATTTTGCTTTGATTCCGTTTATTATTTGATTTTTTTGATATTTATATTTTTTGTAATAAATTATTTGAATATCGTTTATAAAAAATAAGATGAATATATAGTAATTAAAGGATATAAAAATGCAAGGCTTTTTTTTGCATTTTATTATTTTAAGGTTGATGAATATACTTATAAACTTTTTATACTATAATGCAAAAAAACCTTTCAAACTATACAACGCATAATCAAAAATAATGGATTTATTAAGTACTTTATACCTATTTGGCATATGATATATCATTGGATTTCCAATAAAATCTCAAAATGTATTAATAAAGGTATTTATAATGTTATATTGCTTTGTTTTAAAATCATCTTTTACTATTATTACCATTATTATACAAAAAAACCGCGCAATAAATATAATAATGTAAATTGATTCGATTATCGCTATATCCTAAAAATCTTCTTTAATCATTAATTGTGATTTGTAGTAATCGATATAATTGCTTTAATCATTCTTATAAATAAATACCTATTGAAATAGAATAAGCTTTAATTTAGCCAATATTGTTTCAATTTTTTGTTAAATACCACAATTTTGTAATACTTCAATTTTGCGATTATAATCTATTTTAAATTAATATCCAAATACATAAATTCTAAGATTATAAAAAAACCTTGATGGTAATGGTATTACTGATTTTAATATTTGTAGAAGATTTGTGATTTTAAATTGAATCAAAAACGTAATTGTCGATTTATATTTTATTACAGTAATTACTATATTATATATAGTAATAAACTTATTATTTTGTTTATTTAGTTTATCTTCTTTTCTATTAAATCAGAAAATGTTATAAAAATTATTTAATCGTCAAAATCCATTTTTAAATCTATATGATTAAATAATTATAATATTAATGAAAATATTGGTTTTATAGTGATTATTCGTTTATTGATATAAACAATTTAAGCGTTTAATGCGATCTGTTATTTAATGCTTTATATAATCGGGAATTACATTAACGTTATTAAACGTATCGAATTTAGTGTATTTTTTAGTATTAATATTACACTTAGAAATCTTTATCTATAGAGTATATAGCCGTTTAGTAGCTTTATTAAATCTAAATAGCGAAGGAGATTTTTTAAACGTATTTCTTTTTATAAAAAGCAATGATATATCTTTCTTTTCATTATTAAAAATCAAATAATTATTTGATTTATTATTCTTTAGATTACTATTCAACATTATTAATAGTTTTGATAAAATTAATAATTTTTTATAACCAAAGTCTATGCAAACCTTTTATAAATTAATTACTTTAAACGGACTTTTATCCTCCGCTGTAAATATAGTTAATAGGGATTTTGGTTCACTAGAAACCAACAATAACTTATCGATATCTATAACTATATTAGAATCTAACGAAGTACTATATTTATTATTATAAATTGAAGTAAATAGCAAAGATTTTATTACCCAATTTCTTTGATTATTTTAATCTTTTTCAATTATTTTTATCATCCCCAAGATCGAAGATTTTGAATGTTTATAATTTTAATCAAAACTATATACAATTTCAAACTTTTTTTATACAAATCCTTCAGTCAATTTATTATTCATATTCTTTACAATGGTGTTATCAAACGATTCTATTTATTGAATGTTTAGTTCGATAACTAATTCCTTAATTATTTGGATTAGTATAGTGTTAACAATTTTATTACAAAAATCGTTTTTATAAATATATCTTTTATTAAATTTAATATTCTATATAATAATAATTTTGTTAAATATAGAAATCCAAATATAGAAAATTGTTATAGTAAAGATATATTCGATTAAATATTCAATATATGCTTATAAATTGGTTTTATACCATTTGATTTTTGTTTTAGCTTTTTTTTCTTTATTTAATAGAAATGCACAGCAATTATATTTATATATCTTACTTCAATTAGAACAAAGATCGTCAATGATTCTTCGTAACAACAATAGTAAATACTATTTGTAGTATTATTTAAAACAAAAATTAAATATTTTGTTAAAGCATTTTCAATCTTTTGTTTTCAATAAACTAATATTATATAAATATATAACGGCAAAAGCAATCTCTACCTACATTTTATCCGGCAATTTGATTAAAGTGCATATCTTAATTTGTTTAGTAATAATTTTTTACTCTACGCGTTCCATTCCTCCATTAGATTTATGCGTAAGGGATAAAGAAAGTTTAAGTTTTATACCCTTTTTGAAAATCTATTTCTTAAACATAATGTTACTTTTGATCCCTATTACAAATATATTATTGTTTTGTTTAATTACTATAATATAAAGATTATACTTATAGTAAACTTATACTACAAAGTTCTATAAAATTTTAGAAACTTTATTGTATATTTTCTGGATTAATGTAAAAGTAAAGATTTTCCTATTGTATATATCCTTGATTACAAATATCCATAACGCTTTGTTATAAATACAAAAAAAATCGAACAAATTTTATTAAATCTTATAAAAAGGTTTAAATGATTAATAATCATTAAATAAATATAAAATAATTTATTTAACGTAAATGTATGAATAATTAATGCATTTCATCTAAGTAATTCCTTTAATCTGTACTCTTTTAATTATTCTAATTCAATATTCTAATACTTTTTTGCCGAGATATTTTAATTTTTTATGTTATAGATTGTTTGATTCTATTCGAGGTTTTATTGTTTTATATAATAAAAAAAAAGATTTGTTGATTCTTTGGTTTTTAATAAACATTATAATATTTATATTTACAAGAAAATTAGATTCATTAAAATAGTTAAAACAAATATTATATTTTAAAAAGATAAAATTATATTTCCTAATATATTAAATAATAATATTATTATTAATTCGATTATCGATTTTAATAGCAATATTAAAACTATTAAACTAAACATCTTTATTACAAAAAAAGGTTTTGAATATAAAATTAATATAAAAACCAGGAATAAATGCAATATTAATTAATATAAAATCCGTTTTATCTAACAAAATTCTTTTAATTATTTTATCACTATAATTAATTATTAATAAATTTAACAATTTTGCTTTGATGTAATCCGAAATATTACTAAGAATATATTTTCTATTTATTAGAAGGTTTGCATTATTAATAATATATTATGAGATTGTAGAATGACTCCGATCATTCGAACCTAACACCCTTATATAATTTCGCCTCTCATAAAGAGTATTTATACTCCTTTTACTCTATATTTTAGATCATTATGTTATGTTTTGTTTACTAAGTTTTATCTTCTTTATTATCCTTTTTTTTGATTATATATATATTCAATATAATCTAGATTATTCATCTTGATTGTTTTTCCCTTCTTTATTGTTTATAACCGTTCTAATTGACCTTAGCCTTTATTCCTTTTTTATTGTATTGCTTTCTTTTAGAAAGCCATTCTTTTTATTGTTTTTGATTATTATTTCTATTCTTTATTTTCTTCTTTTTTATATTGATGATTTATATAAAAACAAAGGTTTATCCAAAATTAATTATTTATAAAAACAATATACAATTTTGAATTCCTTTCGGTATACCAAAGTATTTTGTAGAGAATTCAAAATATCAGAAAAGTTAATAAAAAAACTATAAATAATGATAATATAGAATTGTATCTTTCGATAGAAATAAAAAAAAAGCAAAAATAACAAAATGGATTATATTTCGAAAAAAAAGAATTTAAATCGCAAATAGTTATATTTTCGTTCGATATCGATCATTTAAATATAACGATAATAAAGATAAGATTTGATAACGTTTATATTACAAATCGAACAATAATACAAAATAATTATAAAACTAATAATCATTACCAAAAACAATAGTTTTCTTTATTCAACAATTTGATTTATAAATTGTATATTAAATCTATTTTACAATTTATAACCTGAAAAATTCAATATACGCTATCCATATAGCCTTTATTATTAATGTTGAAAAGCCATTCAATAATTTTGCATTTTTAAGTTTGAAAATCAAATTGAAAAAGGAAAAGTACGATCTACCGGAACTTTAAATAATCATTAAGTTGATTTGATTATATTCTGATTTGATTAAATATTTGTAACTAAAACGTTAAAGATTAGTATATAAAATAAATGAACTTTATGAAACAATAAATAATAATGAATTTCGGCGCGATTATGAAAATTTTATTTTAGGTTTGGGTATAGCAAATACTAAGCTTTTGGAAAGGATCTAAGCATATTTTGATTATCTACTTGATTAATCTAGCGTTGTTTTAATTAACTCGTATAAGCCAAATTGCGATCGATATATTACACTTCAACGTTAATAGATACGCACAACAATACTTTACAAATTCATAAAGTATTAATATCGAAATGGATAAGGATTTTATTGTTATTAAAATCCTTTATTTATTATTAAGGATTTGTTTTTCCCTTTTGTTTATATTATTTTTATCACTTCTTTATTATTTTATTTACGTTATCGAAAAATTTATATTTCAATTATATTACATTTACATTTTATACAATTTAAATTGTTCAAGTTATAATACTTTATCGATTAATTATATTTTCCGAATTTATTAATAATCCTAATGTATTTGCATTCGATACAATGGTTTTTAAAGATTCTAAAATCGAAAAGATTAATAGGTTTATCAATAATAAGCAATCTAACCCTTTTGACAAATCGAAGCTTTGTAAAAACAAACGTTATAATGCTAAAAGCAAACAATTTATAAAAGCAAAACTCGAAATCATTGTTTTTTTTAAGGTTAAATCCGATTCTAAAAAAGATTTTGAGCAAAATAAAGATGCTTTTATATTTAATAAGAATAATATTAAAAAGCTTATTAAAGCTTTCGTAAAGTTCAATAAAAGAAATCTATTATTCGCAAAGAAAAAAGAAATGCTATAGTTCGATAATATTAATATAATGAAGTAATACAAAGTTATAAAGGATCTTAAGCGAGAATACAATATAACTAAAGAAAAGTTTCGTTATCGAATTTCTAAACAAATAAAGTATGATTTTCGATTCGATATAAAGATTATAAATGAATATAAGTTATTTGATTGAAATTGAAAAAAAATCTTTAAACTTGCTTTTTTAGCGAAGTATACTATATAAAACACTTTTCGATTAAAATACAATCAAAACTATTTACAAGCTTTAACGTTTAAATATAGCGCAAAGGAAAAATATAACTTCGAAAATATATTGATTTATAATCGAAACTACAACTTTATTGCAATTTAGCTTATAGCGAAGAAAAAGATTACTATTAAAACCGTTGTTTTTTTGTTTTTGAAAAGCTTAAGTATTTAATTGAAATTAAAATTCGCTAATAAGATTGATAATCTATTGAAGAAATGTTATATTTTGATTTAAGCCCCAATCTATATAGTCTATATGAAGTATACGGATCTGTTAGATTATAATAAGGATTTTGAAAAGAAAGTTCGGTTAAGAAAGATTGATATTGAGATAACTAATACTACTATAAAAGTTGTAGGAAAACCTAAGAAAAAAAAGTTTGCATTTTCCAAGGATTATAATAATAAGATAAATTCGTTAGCCAAAACATTCGAAATGTTCGCTACTAAAAGTATTATATTTTTAATCAAACTTATCATTGCAAGAAAATCTATAGCTTTTTCTAGTTTTGTTAAGATTTTCGATAATAATAAAGTAGTAAAAGTTAATGCAATTTATAACAAATCTTGTTTTTATTATTAAAATATATAGCTTAAAAACAAAAACTATATTATAAAGAAAAATTGTTCAATTTTCAAAAAGCATTGTATAAAAGAATGAATTATTTTCGATAAATTTAATGTTATATATTGAAGAAAAAATCAAAATCAAACAAAACTATTTCAAATCTTTTATAACAAGAATATAAGTCCTTTAGTATATTTTATAGCGACCAATATAAAAATGAATGAATAAAACAAAAAGGATAACTTAAATACAAAATCGATTAAATGTATTAATATTATTGAGATCGTTAATAATGATATTCATTTCTTTAACAATATCAATTTAATTTCATTCTTTATTTCTCGTTTAAATAACTTTATTCTAGAATATATTAATGTTGTTATTCAATTTAAACTTGTTATATTATAATTTGAATAATATATTAATAAAAATAAGGCAAGAAAAATCATTTCCATTTTAAAGCGAAAACCCGAAAATATAGTTTCAAAACTTATTACTTTTATTTTTGCAAAAGCTTAAACAATTAGGTTTTCTTCATTTAATACTTTAGATTTTACAATGAATAATGCGTTTTCGAATAATTAAAACTCTACAAAAATGAATTCATCAATTATTATTAAAAAGATTATTTTTAAAAAGTTAAAAAGAAAACTTATTCTTTTAATCATAATTAATGGTTATGGTACAATTGAACAAGCTAAACATTTGATCTTTGGAATTGAAATTCCCATTTTTATCGATTTTTTGTTTAAAACAATACCCGAACTTTGAAAGAAATAATTGATCAAGATTGATAATCCATTAAAACCCGAAACATTAATATCAAAACTTTTCGAAACTATTAATAATATATTATTAATTACTTTAGAATCCTATATTACTATAATTTAAAACCGAAAATCTATTAAAACATAAATCAATTATTATAATATATTTAAATATAACCCTTTAATACAGGTAAATATAGTTTCTATTGCTTTGCTAAACTATTAAAGAGAAGTGTATAATCAAATTATATATATTTCGGAAACAAATCGGGATTGTAAAAAGCTATTAATAATTAAAATTCTATTGAATAATCAAAGCTCAATTGAAGCCATCCTCGATAATAGTTTTATCATCAATATAATGAATAATAAACTATATATAGCTTTGAATTTCCCGATAAACCTAATAAATATGAGTATTATTGATATCGATATAATTAAATCAAAATTTATAAGCATATATAGAAATATTAAAGTTTTTTTTAATAGAATCACAAATATGATCAGCATTTATATAATAAAAAATGCTCGAAACAAACTTTTATTAAATATACTATAATTTATTGCCGGCGAAATCATATTTAATTACTAGTATAGTTTATAATATATTACGATTACCAATAATGATGATGAATATCGTACAAATGTTTAATATAGCGATTAAACATTGCAAATAGTCTACAATAAACATTTCTTTAATATTAATAAAAAAAACTAGATTCCGATATATTCAATAGATAATATATCGATAATCTTATATTAAATTCCCTTTAAGAAATAAAACTTTTGAAGAAATAAATAATATTTAACAAATATTACAAATTGTTAAACTCAAAACTTTGTAAATAATTGAAAAAAGTATTAATCTATTTAGAACCAATTAAAGATTGTATTCTATTTCCAAATCCGCAAGATTTATATATTGATAAATCAGAATATATTGGATATTTAATTGCTTTCGAAAATGATAACAAATCTACCTATAAATATCATCGAATTATTGTACAATTTGTATATCTAATAATTAAAATATCGATAAAGAATTTCCGAAAGAATCTTTTATTTCTTATCAATACTTTATACAAAAACAAGGCTAACAAAATTCGATTATTTAATATTCCTACGAATATAAATAAAGAAAATTCTAAAGAATTGATAAATTAGTTTGAACATTATAAGAAAATGTTTCTTTGTTAAAAACTTACTAGCAAATGGAAAAAGTATTTGATACCAAAATTTAATAGTAAATTTAAAAAATATCGATTGATTTTTGAACGCATAAAAGAAATCAAGTATAGAGATATACTTATCGAACAAAAAAGAGATTTGTTATTATTATATCTTTTAAACCGCGAAAATGCTTTAATATTTGATTAGATTTATATTAGCAAGATACAACCTGATATCGCGTTTCCCCAAAAGATTAATATAGTTTTGTATATAGTATAACAAATAATAGATTTTTCGATTTTAAAAGCTTTGATGTAGATAATCTTTAAAATGCTTCAAAACCGCATTAATTAAAAAATATTCAAATATTACAAAAAGCTATATAAAAACCCATGGTTTTTGGTTAAGAAAAAGACTTTTGGCATTTATAGAATTATTAATATTATTATCAAATTAAACAAAATTATAATCCGGAATACCAATTTTCTATTTGATGCAAATATTTTCGCTGAAAATTTTGCGGGGTATATAATTGCTTCTTTGATCGATTTCTTTTTTAATTATAATCAAATTCCTTTAACAAAAAAGAATAAGAATATAATTATATTTCAAACTTTGTTTAGCTTATTATAATAAACAACTTTTCTATAAAAAATAACAAATTTAATGGCTTAATTTTGCAAAATTATTTTGAAAATCTTAAGCAATCTTTCGCTAACTATAGCATTGTTTTTCCTAAATAATATTGGGATTAAAGGTTTATTGAATAATTACAATATAAAAAAAATCGAAAATGAAATTAAACGCTTTATTTTTAAATATATTCAATCCATTAACAAAACGCTTGAATAATTAAAAAAAGCAAATTATTTAGTTAAAGCTAAATCAAAATAATATATAAATGGAATCTAGATTATTGATTACGTTTATAATATTAATAAATAAACTTTTACAAATACAAAAATCCAGAAGATTATCGATTAGTTTATACTATTCAATAAGCATAATATTCGAATATTTCTTAAAATCTGTATTTTCTTTTAGATTTGGGTAAAAAATTTTATTAAAAAAGCAAATCCTTTGTATCAATTATTAAAGAAAAATACAAAGTTTATTTAAATAAAGCTAAAGCAATTTGTTATAGATTCTTTAAAATATATTTTAATCTATACTTTTGCTTTTATACTTTTGCAATATAATAATCCGAAAAAGATTAATGAAATTGTTTACAATATTGATATTAATTTTAAGGGATAAAGCGTTTATTTGAATTAAATATTTAATAGAAAAAGAATAATGATTTGTTTTGAAAATGAAATATGGAATACTATTGAAAAGAATTATAATGCAATTAAAAAAGAATATTATAATATTCTAAAAGCTTTACGAAAGTTTAAATTTGATCTTTACAATACATATTTCATTTTCAAAATTGATACTAAAGTTTTGATTATATAATTCAATTGTATTACTATTGATTTATTTAAAGCTTTGATTACAAAATGGATCGCTTGGATTCGATTATTCGACTTTAAGATTCGATATATCAAAAAAGTATTATATACTATTGCCAACGAATTATCAAAACAATCTCGAAGTTCTTTTAACCTTTTTAAAGATAAAATGAATATTAATAATTAAATCGCCGAAGAATTTAACAATATTGTAACAATAAATAATTCGCGAAACTTTATAAATTCGCAAAATATTGTATTGTATAATAAGTATTCGAAAAATAATTAGAAAATCGCTTTCTATTTGTTAATTCTACAAAAGTCAGCAAATATAACAATATTAGATTTTGAAAAGTTCAAAAAAAAAGCTTTGGGATTTAATATATAGAATAAATATTTATTTAAAAATAGGTTAAAAAATATGCTTTATCAATAAATCATTGATAATAAAAATGAATGTTTAGAATTGATTTTTTATTTGTATAATATATATGGTTACAAAGAAATAAAAAGTATATTTAATAAAGTTCATCAATTATATTATTAAACAAATATATTTCAAAAAGTTAAAGCGTTTATCAAAATTTATCCTAATTATCAATTTCGCAAATCAGATTTTAAGGAAAAACCATTACATCCGATTTAAATCAATATATATTAAGCCAAATACGGTTTAGATATTATTTATATATTTGTTAACAACGATTATAAATATTTAATGGTTTTGTATAATAATTTTTTTGGATAGATCGAAACAAAGCCTTTATGTATTGCCAATTCGAAAAATATCGCATTATTTCTTTAGAATATTGTTTATCGATATAATATATTTGGAAAAGTTGTTGTAAATAAAAAGCTTAAAAACAAAGATTATATAAAATATTTTGCGGTAAAATATAAAATTAATAAAATTCAAATCTTAGTATACAATTCGAAAACAAACGAAGCAATAAAATATAAATATCAATTATTGAAGAATAGCTTAGCTAAAGCAACAAAAAGAAAAGGAAAATGGCTTTAGTATTTGAACATTATCTTGATGGTTGATAAGGTTATTATTTACAAATCTACCAATTTTATCTTTTTCTATATGATTTATAACCGGTATTTTGTTTTATTAATCGAAACCAAATACTACATATAAAAAGTTCTAGATTAAAATATTATAAAAACGAGATCCGATTTGTTAATTATTTGTATACGCCAATTTGAAATAAAGAATAAAGATATTTGGGAAATTGTATTATACAAAAAGCATTATTGATTTGATAAAAAAAAACGCTTTAACAAAGATCACAATATAATAAAAAAAAATATTAAACAAAACGATATGGTTTTATACAATGATTCATTAAACAAAATCAATATATCAAAAAAGCAGAAATTTATATATCGATGATTTAAACTTTATCGAATAGCAAAAGCAAATATAAACAAAAATATTTATATTTTGGAAAAGTTGAATAAAACTCGTTTATATAGAACTTATATAAACAATAGATTTAAAAAGTTCATTCAATATAATAATATAGTTGTTCCAATAAAGCCGAATAAGATTGAAAATAACGATTTGAAGATTGAAGATCCTTTGAAAGTTTTAATTTTTTTGTTTAAAAGATTTATTAAACAAACTTTAGAGAATATAAATCAATTAACAAACAATAATCCGATATTTAAAAAGAATCAATTGCTTCGCCAGTTTAATCTAATTATCGAAATCCTTTTTTGTAGATTAGGATTTGTATAAATAAGATCTTAAACTCCTCGAATTTGATGCAAAATCTTAACCTTAAAGTCCAACTTTATTAAAGATATCAATCTATATTATCGTTCGATAAATTAACTAAATCTTTATTGCTATTATTTAATAGATTAACCAAATCCTTTGAAATTATTGTTTAAAACCATTTGTAATTTATTACTTTATTTTAAATAAATAAATCATTTGTTATCAAAAACAATATCATTTATTAGCATATAAAGCAACTACCTTACTAACAAAATGATTTCCATTTTCTTTTATTTATATCAAATCATTTGTTTTTCTTTATTGATTATTTATATTACATATTGCTCTTGTTTAATTTGTTTTCTTGTTATATTAATACTTTTTTTTCTTTTCCCTTTTAATCCTTTTTTTCAACAATAATAACCTTTTTCATATACCATACTTTAATCTTTATATCTTTTTGTATTAACCATTTTACAATTCTTCAATTTCAATATTAATTCTTTTGCCTTTTTTGTACTTATAAATCTCATTTTCTTTATAAGATTCTTTATACTTTTATACCAGATCTTTTGTATCCCTTTGCTTTTTAATATTACAATTTCTTACTTTTATTATACCCTTTGTTTTTTACAATGAATAAACCAAGATCTTCGTTAATTAAGAAAATTGAACGTAATAAAATTGATCAATGATTTGCAGCCTTTTTGATCGTTATTAAAGCATAATATACAAAGAAATTTAATTACTCTTTACAGATTTTGAAATAATACAAAAACCGATTTATTGAATTACAATATAATACATATATTTCCTTTAATCATTTCGTATTAACTTTGCAATATAAGTTTAAGAAAATTATAAATGAATCGATGATCGATATAGTCCGGGATAAAGTGTAGTTTATTATTAATGTTTCTCAAAAAGAATACTTAAAGAATAATATAATTGTTATCAAAAAAATAAAGAATATTTAATATAAATATAAAGAATACTTAAGTAACATTATAAATTATTAAGCAAGATTTCTTATTAATAAATCTTTGGTTTTATTACTCATCTTCAAATAGGGTTTTCGATTTGTTGAAAATCTATATACTATTACTAAAACTTTTGAACTAATAAATATAATCGATAATATCAATGGTAAACTAATACATTAGTTATTAAAAATATGAAAACAAAGATATCGTATTGATCAATAAATTATACCTTTTAAATTCAAGGAAATTGTTTTGGTTGTATCGAAGAAAAAGGCTAAAATGGAATAAACTAATAAGGAAACCAAAGATTTAGGCTTTCTTTATAATAAGTATAATCTATTGGGTATTGATAATGAATAATATCGATTAAAAACGCTTTTTCGATCTATATTTATATTCGAAATTGAAAATATGGATTTGAATGTTTTTATTGAATTAACAAATCATAATATAATGGTTTGGGAACATTTGAGCATTGATATTCCGGCTAAGAAAGTTGATTGCAAAGCAAGCTTAATAAATGTTATAATAGTTTATTATTAGACTTTTGCTAAATTTAGCAATTATATTGTTGAACATTAAAAGATCGATAAATATATTATCTTTAAAGTATACAAATATCCTTTCGCAACTATCGATAATAATCTTATATAGTTTTAAGCTTTATTAAAGAAATATATCGCTAAACGAATCGAATAGCATTAAATAGTTAAACTAACTATTTATTGTCCGCCAAATATATATTTATATTATATTTAACAATTAGCAAATGTTCTCGATTTAAAAACTATTCGTTACAAAGTAAAAAAGTTGAATAGTAGATTAATAAAAGTTTATGCGAAAAAAAATATAATTGATAAAATGTATATTTTTGAAAAGTTTTATAATTGGTTTAAGCTTTATATTATTGCGAAAAAGGCTTGATATTAACAAACTTTTGATTTATTAACTTTTCAAAAGCTTTTTTTTGATGAAATAAATTCTTTTATACATTTAAATATTTGCGAAATACTATCGTTAATAAGATTTGCTTAGATCTCGATTTCGATACTAAATATTCTCAACAATTTGATTAAGAATAATATTCGAATTTTGATCAAAATGTATTAATACTATTATCGTTGAAAAAGAAGGAATTATAGCTTTTTATATATAGTTTACTTTTTTCCAATGCAATAAATTGTATATATTGATTTAACTTTTTAACGAAAAGCGACTTTGCAAAAACTTGATAAAGAGTATCGCTTATTGATAATTCCTTTCTTTATAATAGAGTATATTTCGATTGAAAATTTTAATCATTTGTTTATATATAACAATACTTTAAACATTTTTAGTTTGAAAAAAAAGTACAATCTATATAACGCAATTATATTCTTTGTTTTTTATAATAATTATAAAATCGAATATTAAATTTGTTCTTTTTCTATTTTAGCGAAAAAAATTAATACTTTTTAATCAATTAAATCAATTAAAGTTTTCCTCAAAGCTTTATTGTTTAATATTGAAAAATAATAATCATTATTATTCAAAACTAACTTTAAAGATTACAAAATTGTAAGAAAAAATGTAAAGTTGAATTGGAAAATTATTATAGATCCAATAGATATATTAGCTTTAAAAGCAATTGTTAAAATTGATGCAGTTATTATAAGCATTAAGCTTTTATATGCTTTTATAGTTTTTTATATAGTTATAATATATAATAATAACGATCAATTTTTGCCTTTTTTTGAAAATAGTATATTATATCCAGCGGTATTTAAATCATATTATAATTTGATATCAATCTTTAATAAAAATATATCGAAAAAGAAAAGATTTGTAATGTTTAATTTTTCGATAAATGTTTGCGTATTTTTTGCATATTTTATCGAGCAAATATTTATAGAAATTTTGTTTTGGAATAATATGTTAATGAAAAAAAACGTTTTGGAATTATTATAGAAACCAAAAAAGCAATTCAATTTATAATACAAAAAGTTAAAAAAGAATATTTTAATCTTTTTTATACAAACTTTCAAAGAAATAAAAAAATAAAAGAAAATATATAGAAAATATTTATTTTTTAATTGTTTAATAATAGTTTATATATTAGAATTAAATATCGATTTTTTTATAAATAAAGAATTCATTGCTTTTTTCTATTTTACCTTCGATAACCAAAAGTTTAATTGTTTGTGCTCTTTAAGTTTTAACGTTTATAATTCTTAAAACAAATCTTTTGAAAATGATAAAGATTTAAGACTTTCGAAGAAAAGATAATGTATTAAAAAAAAGATTTTACTATAATAATCTATTTACAAGCCAAAATCATTTCGCGTATTAAAAGAATCGCTTATTATGCAAAGCAAATGATTATAAATTTTCGAAATGTTTAAAATCGAAGTAATGAATTCGAAATACAATGGATTTGCAAAAAAATACTTTGCGAATTCGTAAAGTTTAGTAATTGGTACTAAAGAATATTGAATCAATAGATTTTATTAAAGCATTTTGTTGATATAACGGGATAGGTATATTGGCTTATTTATTGGTATACAAATTTGATTGAACTTGTTTTCACAGTTTTCTTTTGTTTTTTTGTTTTTAGTTGATCGAGGTCAATCAACAAATGAGATAAAGAGGAATATAAAACTACAGAATGGTTTCAATCATTCGGATTTAACACTTTTATATAACTTCGCTTTTCATAAAAAGTATTTATACTCCTTTTACTCTATATTTTAGATCATTATGTTATATTTTGTTTATTAAATTTTATCTTTTTTATTATCTCCTTTTTTGATTATATATATATTCAATATAATTTAAACTATCCATTTTGATTGTTTTTCCCTCTTTTATCGTTTATAATCGTTTTAATTGACCCTAGCCTCTACTCCCCTTTTATTGTATTGCTCTCTTTCAGAAGGCCATTCTTTTTGTTGTTTTTGATTATTATTTCCACCCCTCACCTTCTTCCCTTTTACAATATATAGTATTGCAATTGTTTAATAAAGTATAATTAGTTAATATATATATAAAAATGATTATCGAAATCGAGAAAGCATTGATATATTTGTTCAAATCGATAATGCAAAAAATAATATTATAGAAATCCTTTTTTGATAAAGATCTATAAAATTGATTAGTTTAAATACCAAAAAGCTATCCTTTTTTGAATAAGATACTACAAAGATTATTATATTTCTTGTTTTTGATATATTTGTTAATCTTTTTAATTTGTTTTTTATTAATAGATTAAATAAATTAATTAATACATTTACCTATAAAAGCTAATTGAACTATTCAATATTTGTCAAGCTTATAGTAATGATTTGAATCAATTATTTGATTTTTTTTATAAGAATAATACTAAATAATGTTATTGTTTTTCGTTTATTGTTTAAATCTAAATGGTTATTGTAATTTTGATCTTTGAATAGCGAAGGATTTTTTTGGCAAAGGATTACAATTTATTTAATCTATATAATTAGCGAAAAAACTATTGTATTATTTTAGGGTAATAGTATAGTATCCTTTCTTGTTTTTAGTATTCAAAATAATTATTTATTACTTTAATCAATTTGGGGTTAGTTTGTTTAATACTTTCAAGAATTGTTTATATTTATAAATTCTTTTGATCTTTAGAAAGTTGTAAATTAATGCTTGAGCATAAAATGATTCTTATTTTTTGCATTATTTTGCTGGATCGACTCGATTATTGTATGCATTGTTAAAGTAATTAATGTATTTGATTTAAATGATTCTTAAAATTGTTGAATCTATAAAAACAATTTTTATATATAATTGAACGATGATTTGTTTCAAAGTTCGATCTTATATAACCTTTTAGAAAATTTCCAAAACATAAAATAAATTGATTATAGATATAATCCAATCAAATATATAACGGAAATTATCATGATTTTGGTTATATTCACTTTTTTAAGTTCTATAAATCTTTTCCATAAACAAGAAATTCTTTGCGAAATTTTTGAATATTATAGGGATAGAATTAATAGAAAGCTTAAGTTTAAGTATTCTATTCATTTCGACATTTATATTAATATATCGATTATAAACTTTAAAATTCATAGTATATTGATTATAATGTTTATGATTCTTTTCAAAAATTATAATATTTATAAAAAAAGCTTAAAATAAATTAACGCTTAACCAATTACGAAATTGGTAATTAGGAAAGTTTAGAGTATCCGGATCAATATTGTTTCAGATATACTTAAAGTAATTAACGTTTTTAAACGATAAATATCAAAAGGATTAATTTGTTTAATTGTTGAAAGTGATCTTTAACATAATGAAAAGAATGATTACTAATTAATAAAAATATAATAAAAAATGATTAAAGATTAAAGACAAAAAAGAGTTATATGATTTTCGATACCAATATTCGATTTATAATTTTTGCAAAGATTTCGAATATAAACCGGGCTTATAATTATTATAAAGGATAGTTACAAATATATAATAAAATAATATCAAAAAGGAATCAAGGTATAAATATAAAGTAATAATTGTATTATTATTTATCCCTTTAAATACAAGATTTATCTATTCCTTATATATTATATATACGTGATTATATGTGATTACATATAATTATCGTATAACTTTGTAATTATAAGAATTTATAATACTATAAATCATAATGTTATCGTATAATAGTAATTATAAGAATCTATAATACTATAAACTTTAATATTATAGTATAATAGTAGTTACAAATCTAAATGTTTTTAATAAAAATTGAATTATATAAAGCAAATTTAATTTAATATATTTGCTCAATTAATCGATATATTAAACTTGGTTAACGCTCCGGTGCTCCTAGCGCCGGCAGATCGGAAACGGTTAGCGTGCTCGTGCGCTTTTAGCGTACTAGTGCACCTTAGCGTGCTCGTGCACCTACTACCGGAAGATCCAAGTAATACGTAAGAGCATGGTGTTTAGTAAACACGTGCTTTTCACGTGCTTTACGCTCTCAGCGTAATAGAATGTATAAAGGTTTTCCAAATCGAGCATTATCAAGCGATTATTGTATAGTAATAAACCATTTTGAAAAGCAAAATATTTATAATCTTTAAATGCTTTGATTTATAAAACTTATAGATTATCAAAAAAGCGATTGATATTAAAGATGCAATTAATAATATTGAAATAAAAAGCAATAAAAGCTAAATTTAAAATAGCTAGTATATTATTATTGGTTTTTTTTTTAAATTGTTTTGTATAATCTTTGTATTGATTTGATTGTTCTTTATAAGTTATTAAAAGCGATTTTTCTTTTTTGTTTAATTCTATATATCGAATTTGTTAATGCGATATATAAAAACATTAACGAAAAGATTGTTTTTGTTAAAGCAATATATAATAACGAAGTTGTAATTAATTAATAATTTAATCTATCGAATTTATTAAACATTTAAAGTTTTAATAGTTATAAAGTATTTCAAAGCTTTGTAATCTATATAAACTCGAATTTGATAAAGAGAATCAATTAATTTTGATTTTCAATAGTTAAAAAAATGTATTATCGATAATATCTTTTTGTTGTAAACTTTATAATTCAATTCAACAAAAACCATGGTTTTGAAGAAGTATACTATAAATAGCTAATCGTTATTATACTTTTGAAAAAGTACATTAGCAACTATTTTATTCGAAACATCGATTTCAAGTATATAAAAAAGGTTATAATTGTAATACTAAAGCAAAAAAACAAAAATAAACTTTTATTTTAAAACGTTGAACGTATTGCAATACAAATCGTTAAAATAAAATGAAACATTGGTTTTGATAAACTTTATTAAAAGTTTGATTATAATACTATAGTTTTTGATAAAACAATAATAGAAATTACAAAAACCAAAAAACAATTGAATTCTTTTAATAATAAAATATGTTTAGTTTTCAATTATTTTTATTTTTTTAAATTAATTTTAATACCTTTAGTAAAAATAATAAATCCGAAATATTTGATACGTTTAATATTGAATTTATATTTTTTCAAGTTGATTTAAAAATCAACAGTTTTAAATTGAACCAAGATTAACTTGATTTGAACCTGGTAATTTTTTTTGTTTTCAAAGTTAATTAGAATATTGTTAAAGTAGATAATACAAAATATATTTAAATAATCGAAAAATATATTGTTTATATATCTCTAATAAATTGTTAAGTTATTTGTAAAGCCAAATAATACAACTTTGTATTTATAAAAATTATAATATATATAAAACATAATATATTCTTTAAAGGCAAAATTTATTTTAATCTAATAAAAGGTTTAATAAATATCGAGCTTTGTATAAATCTTTGCATCGATAAGATATACAAATATTTTGTTGATTAAAAGAAGAGAATATTAATCCTTACAAATAAAAAAGTTTAACAAATAGAAATCGATACAAAATCGGAATATATCATTAGCTTTTTGAATAAACAAAACGAATATTATATAAAATGTTTAATTAAACTTTATAAATCCTTTAATTAGATTATTAATTAAATATTCTCTAACAACTTTTAATTATTTTAATGATATTCTGTAAAATGAATTATATCTCAAAACTTTTTCTTTTTTATTTTTCAATATAATTTTGTGATTATATAATTGATAAAATAATAGTATATTCGAATTGGCTTTAAAAAAAGCTTTTTGAAAGGTTTTGTATATCGAAGAAATTAAAGGTTCTTTATCAATAATAGCAAAGATATTGTTTAAATATAATTAAAATCCATATCACGGAGAATAGCTACGAATATATAATAAAGTGATATTAGAAAGGGATAAAGGTATAGGTATAAAACAATGATTGTATTATTATCTATCTCCTATAATACAAGATCTCTCCGTTCCTAATATACCTATATTCACATGATTCCATATAATTATCATTTAACTCTAAGATCTTAAGGATTTACAATATAATGATCTATAATATTATAGATCTATAGTATAATAATCTTTGATATCATAGTATATTAATAATTATAAATCTAGATGATCCTAAAAAAGATTAGTATATTAATTAAGAAAATCTAATATTATATTAGTATAATAACGTATAAAGCGTTTATATTAACTTTAAAAACTTATTCAATTAGTAGTATATCAAGCTTTTAGCGTTTTAAAACTTTCTAATTTCAATTGATCGAAAAATGGGTAGAGTGCTTATATGCTTATTCCCGAAAGATCCAAAGCCTATATAGGATTATAATATTCTACAAATACGTAATTATTATATGCTTTATGCTTTTAATATAATATACCTTTTAGATTATATGTATAGCATATAATCTATTTACAAAGCAAACAAAATAAATGAATCTACAACTCCGCGCTATTCGTATAATCCTTTATTGATATAAACAAACAAACGAAAACTAATTTAATAATATATATGCAATTTCTTTACAAATAGTTGTATAAATAAGTAATTCTATATGATTCTATAGATACTTAAATTGCCAATCCTATAAATAATGATAATTATGATTAAAAGCATTTATTATATATTTGTTGTATTTGATTGTTTTGTAACGTATTGTTGTTTTATTGTGATTTTCATTGCGTAGGTATTTAATTGTAACTTTGATCCTTTAATCCTTCAATTTCTTAAAGATAAGCATTAGCAACAACAACAACAATAACAATTACACCAACAATAATATCATCAATAACATCATCATCAATATACTTTATTGTAATTGCAACTCCCGGGCCGGGAACCTTTTCTATACTTGGGAAGCTTTAGTTATTTTCCGCCATTGCGTTTTTCTTTTCTTTTCTTTTTTTTCTTTTATT
>NGKF01000018.1:341985-424705 GCA_002162555.1 Monilinia aucupariae | reverse complement strand
TTTTTTGCTTTTTCTTTTGATTCTTTTAGGTTATTCCCAGAACACCCTTTTCGCACCCCCGTTCTTTTTCCCTATTGTCTTTATTATTGCTTTTCGTTCTTTTGTTCCCCTTTTCCTCACTTTTCCAATTCTTTACCCTTTTGTTTCTTCTAAATTGGTTCGTTTAACAAAAATAATAACAAGGATAAAGATAAAGATTAAAGTAAGGATAAGAATAAAGATTCCTTGCTTTATCAAGAAATAAATACTATAATTACTTTAGCAATACATTATTTACATTTTATAGGATTCTGATAGGGATTTTGGTTCTAACTTTCCAAGGGTTGAATATAATAATGAGTTGAGCAATAAAGGGTTTGGAGTAGTATTTTCTATTTCTATTACTTTTTCTATAACAACTCTTTATACTTTCGTTAAAAAGATTCGATTTAAAAGGCCAAAGAATCTTTATTTATATATACAATATATAAAATCGTTAATTGTTAGGTAAAGAAATAGAATCTATTATAAAAACGCGGATTCTTAAAAAGCTTAATGTTATTGATGCTTTATATACATATATTGGCTTTTGCTAATACATTTGTATACAATAGCGAATGATTTTTTAGTTACGAAGGTTAATAACAACGAAAAAGTATAATATTTCCTTTTCGTTTTATATTATGATTATTAACTATATAATTATAGAAAATGAAGTGTTTTCAAGTTGTTTTTCGAAACATCCTGAAGTATATCAATCCTTAAATAGCTTCGAAATCGATGCAAAGTATATTTATATTAGAAACGAATTCTTTTGGAAGCAAATATATTTTAGAGGATTATTTTGTAATAGCAAAAATAAAGAGGAAAAGGAAGAAGAGGAAGATGAGTAATGATGATGATAAAGTTATTCAAAGGTAAATTTCCTTTAAGATAGAAATGAAAAGTAGGGATTGGAGTAATAGAATATAAAGGAAGTATTATAATATTAATTTGTATAAATACTATATAATTATCGATCATTCGATAACCTTTATAATTCGATCCTTAACGTTTTGTATATTGATTAGTTTAACAAAATATTTAAACTTTTATCGAATAAAATTTTTAGTAAGCTCATTTGTCAATATATCGGCAATTGGTAAATACGTAATTAAGAATCGCCTATTAGTATATTCTTAACAAAGTTATATATTCTGAATATCCATATGTTTAAATTTAATAAAGATTCTTTCATTTTTACCAACTATTAATTGGATCATTTAAATATTATTGCAAAAGATATTAATAGACTTTTTTATTAATACCCTAATCTTTTTTAGAAATCGCAATATTACTATTGCCTTTTTAATCGATCTTTTTATATTTAAAAGTTCTGTTTTTGTAGTTGAGGTAATAACTATATTTTATTTTGTAGTTTTCTATATAATGATACTATTATACAATATAATTATATAACTTTAAAAGGATCTCCGAATAACTATATTATTTGCAAAGGAAGCATCTAAAAAGGTTATTATTTAAAGTATATAATTATCCCCATAGCAAATAAAGAAATATCGAGATTTATATAAATATATGATATAATGATTTGCTGCTATAAAATGATCTTTTGAAAAATTAATATTATATTCGCTTAATTTGGAAAAAAGAAAAGCTAAATCGATCTTAATTGTTATAGCCGAATATAGAATTGATTCAACTTTTTCCTAATATTCTTTTATTTTAAAGAAAAAAGCTATATTCTTATTTTTTTCAAATATTATAATTGGAAATGGTGTAATTGCTCTTCTCTTTGTAAAACCAAATTTTTGAGCGATCTTATCGATATAAATGTTGTATATTAGCTATAATTTCTTAAATTATCGATTTTTAATAATTCGAATTCTTAGAAACTATTAAGTATCGCCAAAATCTTTAAGCTTATATCTAGCTTTGATTCCATTTATTATTTGATCTTTTTAATGTTTATACTTTTTGTAATAAATCATTTGAATATTGTTAACAAAGAACAAAATGAATATATAGAAATCAAAAGATATAAAGATATAAGGCTCTTTTTTACACTTTATTATTTTCAAATTGATAAATGTATTTATAAACTTTTTATATCAAAGTGCAAAAGAGTTTTTTAAATTATACAGCGCATGATCGAGAATGATGGATTTATCAAGTACTTTATATTCATTTAATATATAATATATAACTGGATTTCTAATAGAATTTCGAAATGTATTAACGAAAGTATTCATAACGTTGTATTACTTTGTTTTAAAATTATTCTTTGCTATCGTTGCCATTATTATACAAAAGAATTGCATGGTAAATATAATTGTGTAAATCGATTCGATTATTGCTATATCTTAAAGATCTTTTTTAACTACTAATCATGATCTATAGTAATCGATATAATCGTTTTGATCATTTTTATAAGTAAATACCCATTGAAATGGAATAGGCTTTGATTTAGTTAATATTATTTCAATTTCTCGCCAAATGCTTCGATTTTATAATGCTTTAATCTTGTAATTATAATCCATTTTGAACTAATATTTAAATATATGAGTTTTAAAATTATAAAAGAACCTCGATAGTAATAATGCCGTTGATTTTAGTATTTGTAAAAGATCTGTAATTTTGGATTGAATTAAAAGCATAATTATCAATTGATATTTTATTGCAGCAATTACTATATTATATATAATGATAAACTTACCATTTTGTTTATTTAGTTTATCCTTTTGTTTATCAAGCTAAAAAATGTCATAGAACTTATTTAATTGTTGAAATCCATTTCTGAATCCGCATGATTGAACAATTACGATACCAATGAAAGTGTTAATTTTATAGTAATCATTTGCTCACTAATACAAACGATTTAAACGTTTAGTATAATCTATTGTTTGATGCTTTATATAATTGAGGACCATATTAATATCATCAAGCGTATCGAATTTAATATATTCTTTAATATTGATATTAAGCTTAGAAATCTTTATCTGTAGAATATATAATCGTTTAGTAGCTTTATTAAACATAAATAGCAAAGGAAATCTTTTAAACGTATTCCTTTTTATAAAAGACAATACTATATTTCCCTCCTTGTTATTGAAAATCGAATAATCATTCGATTTATTATCTTTAAGAATACTATCTAATGCTAATATTAATGGTTTTAATAAAATCGTTGATTTTCTATAACCAAAGTCTATACAAACCTTCTGTAAATTAATTATCTCGAACGGGTTTTTATTCTTTGTTGTAAATATAACCAATAAAGATTTTGGTTTATTAGAAACCGGCATTAATTTGTTGATTTTTATAATTATATCGGGATTTAACGAAATGTTATATTTATTATTATAAATTGAAATAAATAGTAAGGATTCTATCATTAGATTCTTTTAACCCTCTTAATCTTTAATCACTCTCGAAGTTGAAGATTCAAAATATTTATAATTAAAATTAAAAGTGCATACAGTTTTGAGCTTTCTTTGTACAAATCCTTCGATAAATTTATTATTCATATTCTTTAAAATAATACTATCCAGCAATTTCATTTATTGAATGTTTAGTTCAACAACCAAATCTTTAATTATTTGAATTGGTATAGCGTTAACAATTTTGTTACAAAGATCGTTTCCATAAACAAATCTTTTATCGAATTTAATATTTTGTATAATGATAACTTTATTAAGCATAAGGATCCAAATATAGAAAATTGCTATAACAAGAATATATCCGACCAAATATCCAATGTATATTTGCAAGTTAGTTTTATACTATTTTATTCTAATCTTAGTTTCTTTTTCTTTGTCCAAAAAGTATACGCAATAATTATACTTATATATCGCATTTCAATAGGGACAAAGATCGTTAATGATTTTTTATAACAACGATAATGAGTATCATTTGTAATATTACTTAAACCAAAAATTAATCATTTTATTAAAGCATTTCTAACCCTTTGTTTTCAATAGATTAATGTTATAGAGGTATATAGCAGCAAAAACGATCTTTATTTATATTTTATCCAGCAATCCAATTGAAGTATACATTTTAATTTGTTTAGTGATAATTTCTTGCTTTGTGCGTTCTGTTCCTTCGTTAAATTCATACGTAAAGAAAAGGGAAAGTTTAAGTTTTATATCCTTTTCGAAAATCCATTTTTTAAATGCAATATTACTTTTGATTCTTATTACGGATATATTATTATTTTATTTAATCACTATAATATAAAGATTATATTTACAGTAAACCTATACAACAAAGTTCTTTAAAACTTTAGAAACTTTGTTATACGTTTTCTAAATCAATGCAAAAGTAAAAATCTTTTCATTGTACATATCCTTGATTACTAGCAACCATAATATTTCGTTATAAACATAGAGAAAATCGAACAAATCCTATTGAACTTTATAAAAAGGTTTAGATAATTAATAATCATTAGATAAATATAAAACAATTTGTTTAGTATATATATATAAACAATCAATATATTCCATTTGAATGATTCCTTTGATTTATACTCCTCTAATCATTTTAACTAGATATTTTAATATTTCTTTATTAAGATACTTTAATCTTTTATATTACAAATCGCTTAATTCTAATCAAGGTTTTATCGTTTCTTGTAATCGAAAGAAATGTTTATTAATCTTTTGGTTTTCGATAAATACTATAATATTTATATTTACAAAAAGATTAGATTCATTAGAATAGTTGAAACAAACGTTATATTTTAAAAAGATAAGGTTATGCTTTTTAATACATTAAGCGATAATAGTACTATTAATCCGATCGCTGATCCTAACAATAGCATTAAATCCATTAAACCAAGCACTTTTGTTACAAAATAGAGTTTCGAATATAAGATTAGTATGAAAACCAGGAACAAACGCAATATTAGTTAATATAAGATCCGCATCATCTAGCAAAATTCCTTTAATTACTTTTTCGCTACGACCAACCATTAGCAAATTTGATGATCTTGCTTCAACGTAATTCGAGATATCGTTAAAAACGTATTTTTCGTTTATTAAAAAGTTAACGTTGTTAACAATATATATAGCACTATAGTTATCCAACAAAGTGTAATTTGCTAGTATATATATAGAAATGATTATAAGTATAGCAAAAGCGATAATATATTTGTTCGAATCGATAATGTAAAAAACAGTATTGTGAAGATCCTTTTTTTATAAAGATCTATAAAATTGATTGGCTTAAATAGTAAAAAGCTATCCCTTTTTGAATAAAACGCTTCGAAGATTATTATATTTCTTATTTTTGATGTATTTGTTAATCTCTTTAATTTGCTTTTCACTAATAATCCGAATAAACTATTTAACGTATTTATTAATAAAGACTAGTTCAATTATACAGCATTTGTTCAGCTTATAACGATAGCCTGGATCAATTGATTGATTTTCTTTACAAGGACAATGTTGAATAGCGTTATTGCTTTTCGATTATTGCTTTAATCCAAATGATTATTGGAATCCTAATCTTTGAGTAACAAAGGATCCCTTTAACAATAGATTATAACCTATTCGATCAATATAATCAACGAAAAGATTATTGTATTGTTTTAGAATAATAATATAATATCCTTTCTTATCTTTAATATTCAAAGTAATTAATTGCTATTTTGATCAATTTAAAGCTAATTTGCTAAATACTTCCAGGAATTATTTATATCCACGAATTCTTTTGATCTTTAGAAAATTGTAGATTAACGTTTAAATATAAAATGATTCCTACTCTTTATACTATTTAATCAAATCAATCCGTTTATTGTATATATTATTCAAATGATTAATATACTTAGTTTAAATAATCCTTAAAATTGTTAAATCAATAAAAGCAATCTTTATATATAAATGAACAATAATTTGTTTTAGAGTACGATTTTGCATAGCATTCTAAAAGATTTTCAAAACATAGAAGAAATCGATTATAGATATAATTCAATCGAATACATAGTGGAAGTTATTATAATTTTGATTATATTTATTCTTTTAAATCTTATAGATCTTTTCCATAAATAAAAAAGTTTTTAAAAGATTTTTTAGTATAGCAAAAACAAAATCCGCAAAAAGCTTAAGTTTAAATATTCCATTTATTTCGATGTTAATAATGTATCGATTATAAACTTTAAGGTTTATAGCATATTGATTATAACGTTTACGATTTTTTTCAAAAATTATAATATTCATAGAAAAGGTTTGAAATGAATTAACGCTCAACCAATCACGGAATTGGTAATTGAAAAAGTTTAAAGTATCCAAATCAATATTGTTCTAGATGTATTTAAAACAATTAACGTTTTTAAATAATAAATATCAAAAGAATCAATCCGCTCGGCTATTGAAAATGATTTTTAATATAATAAAAAGAATAATTATAAAGGATAAAAAGAATATAATAAAAGATGATTAGGGATTAAAAGGAAAAGAAAAATTGTATAATATCGATATTCGAATTATAATTGTTACAAAAATTTCGAGTACAAACCGGGCTTATAACTATTACAAAGGATAACTACGAATATATAATAAAGTGATATCAAAAAGGAATAAAAGTATAAATATAAAACAATAATTGTATTATTGTTTATCTTTTATAATATAAGATCCCTTTGTTCTTAATATATTTATATTTATATGATTCCATATGATCATCATTTAACTTTGAGATCTTAAGGATTTACAATATAATAATCTATGATATTATAGATCTACAATATAATGATCTTTAATATCATAGTATACTGGTAATTATAGATCTAAATGATTCTAAAAGAGACTAGTATACTAATTGAAAAGATCCAATACTACATTAGTATAATAACGCATAAAGCGTTTATATTAATCTTGGAAACTTGCTCAATTAGTAGTATACCAAGCTCTTAGCGCTTCGGAGCTTCCTAGCTCCGGTTGATCGAAAAGTGGGTAGAGTGCCTATGCGCCTACTCCCGGAAGATCCGAGGCCCACGTGGGATCACAGTGTTCTACAAACACGTGATTATCACGTGCCTCATGCTCTTAGCGTGACAATCCAATATATTGATAAATATTTATAGCGGCTAAAAGCTGATCCTTTTAATTCTTTTTTTATCAACGTTTTTGTATAATTGCTTTAATATTATTAAGAATAATAGCGAAGAGTTTATTATATTTGTATCTTTTGTATAAAAGTTTGAATTATGTAGGCGTAAAAGTATAGATATCAACAATATCGAGTAAAAAATGCGGTAGCGATTTGTAAAGTTTCTATAATGTTACAACGCAAACTTTTTTAAGCAATTGTTGAAAAGAAGAAGGAAAAGAAGGGTTAAGTTTCTTCGCAAATATAAGATCGAAAGATTGTATTATAGATATAGTAATAGATTTAAATTAAGTGTTTTGTTGTTATTAATAAACGTTGAATTTATTATCTTTTCAATCAATATTTTGTTATATAAATCAATCGATTTTTTTTTGTTTTAAATCATTTTTCGAAAACAATAGGTTTTGATTTAAAAAATATATAAATAGTTGTTTTAAAGATTACTTGAAGTATCGATTAAAGCAATTAAGCTTCGTTCGCAATTTTGAAAACTATAATTTACTTAATATAATTATTGTAGTGGTAGAGTGTATATTGTTTAATATGCTAGAAGTGGCATATGTGTTCTACTAAGTATATGAGGTGAAGACATTTAACTAAGTATAACGCTATACATGATTACAACAACCCCTCTATGATCGAATTCGACCATCAAAATCATATAAAGAAAAAGCTTTTTAAAAAGCGTTTTTGAAGATTTTTTGAAATGCCTTTTAACGCTAATGATTTTGTATCTTCCAAACCTTTATATAAACCCAAAACATATTTTAATTGATTCATTTTAAACCCAAAAATCTATATAATTAAACATTTTGTAAAAACAACCACTTTTTCTATTATTTTCGATTTCTTAGCGTTATATGTATATCCCAAAGTTTTATTAACTCTTGCAACAACGATCTATTGTTGTTGCAATATCTACGTTTTCTTTTAAAAATTCAATATTTTATAGCTATACCGTATCGCGATATAAAAACTTTCTTAATATTTTTCGAAATTAAAACCAAGCTTTTTGCTATAGATCAAAAATCCAGGGTAAATTAACTGTTTTATCAAAATATTAGTTTTCTATTCAAAGCTAAGAATTCATATTATTTGTAATCTTTTGTTTTCGATCATATCCTTTTGTATAAAATGCTATTGTATACTAATATACTTAGCTTTGCTATAGAACTTGTTCTTTTGTATTTAATCAATGCCGCTTTTGTTATCGCAATACAACGTAGATATAAATAGCTTTAAAAAGGTTTGTTCTTCTAAATCAATAATTAGCTTTTCGAATTACACAATCTTTTTTGTATTCTTATTTGCAGCTATAATTTCAACTTTTATTATACAAAGTATTGTAAACTTTTATTTATTTGAAAATTATATTATTACGTTTTTGTATTGAATAATAATTATTCTTTGTATCGATTTTCGATTTGCTTTTAAGCTTTATATAGCATTTATAAAAATATTGTAGGAATATAATAGATATCGTAATTAATTCGAATAAGTTGTACTAATATCGATTATATTATTGAAGAATTCCAGGAAATGATTTGCAAGGATTAAATGCTTTTTTTCAGGAGTATGCATCATTTTTGCGAGTTAATCAATTAGGAATGTAAGATTACTTTTTGTTTCGTTTATTAAATAAATTCTTGATTTAACAATTTGTAAATATAAAGCTTTGTTATTTTCGCTAAGTAACTTTGTTATTGTAGTTATTTTTAGTATAATATTAGTAAGAAATGGAAGATTCCGAAATATCGAATTGTAGATTTTGAATTGTTCCAAAAGCTTTTTGATATACGCTTTCTAATATATTTTGAGAGATCTTTAAGCTTTGTTCCACTCGATTTGGATTTTTAAAAAGATTTATATCGATCCAAAATCTTTACATTTCTATCTTTAATCTATAATCTTTTTGATCGTATTAATCGCGGATCGTAATCCCAAAATTAACAAATCATCTATGTAAAATAGGATGTATACTTCTCTTTTAATAAACAAATTGGGATTTGCTATTGAAATTTGTAAATCTATACTTTTAAAAAACAATTTAACTATTTGCCACTATATTCTTGAAGCTTATTTCAACCTATAAAATGATTTTTTAAGTTTAAAATAGTTGTTAATAAAGTTCAAAGCAAATATCTCTTCAAAGAATCGTAAAATTTCCATTAGGATTTTAATATCGATCAATTCTTTATTCAAGAACACTATATCGATATCCATATTATCAATTTCTAGATCCTTTTTTGTTGCTTTAGCTAAAAGAATTTGTAGCGTAAAATATCTTGCAACTCTTGCAAATATTTCTATAAAATCGATTCTATATTTTTGTAGGAATTCTTTAACTATTAATCTAACTTTTCTTTTTTCTAGTTTGCTATTTTGATTAAACTTGTTCTGTAAAACCCATTTAGATTTTAAAAGTTTTTTCTTTTTCGAAGAGAATCTATTAATTATTTTAAAAATATTATTGTTTTTCAAATTAATCAACTCTATTTTGATTGCTTTTATTCATATCTTAAAGTTCGAATCTAAAATGTTCTCCAAATCGATAATTTCAATATTAGCATTTGTATACGGATATATTATATCAAAGTTCTTTGTAAAATGTTATACTTTTCTTTTATTCTCTACAATTTTTTTGGTTCCAATTCAAACTTGCAAATTGCAAGCTGTAGCTATTATAAAAGAAGCTTTTTTTAAGCAAGGATTCTGTATAAAATCGTTTTTGTTTGAATTCATAAGAAAACCTAATTTTTTATTTTTATAATCTAAATCTATAAAAACTTTTGATTATTTTAATTTAACATTTGAACTTATAAAAGCTTTTAATTATTCTATATCAACGCAAGCCCTTTTCTGATTTCGTTATTTTTTTGTAAAATGATTTTCTATTTGATTCGTTTTCCCTTTCGATTTTATCGGAGTCTTTTTATGATTTAACATATTTGAATCGTTTTTTAATAGGAATCTATATTTATCAAAGTCAATATCTATCGTTTTTATTATTTTTAGGGTAAAGAGATTAAAAAGCTTATAAATTTGACTTCCTTCCATATCAACGAAAAGATATTTTCTCTTTAACATTCTTAACTCAAACTTCTTTGTAGTTTGCTTTGATTGTTAAAGATTGCAAACAAATACCGCACATTCGAATACTTTTAGTTTTCGTAAATTTGATTAACGATTATTGTAAGCTTCAAAAAGTATTGTAGCTTTTGAAAGTATTTCAACTTCTTCAAAAAGCAATGCTTTTGTAGAAAATCGATTCTTCAAATAAATAACATATAATATAGTAATTTCTTATTGAATCGAAAGCATTCTTAACTTTATCAAAAGATTTCTTGATACAGCATTTATATCCTATATTTTCTTCTCAACGATACTATTTATAGCATACTTTTCTGAAAAAAAAGGTTTAAATTGTATGCTTCTTTTCGAAATCTCCATTTGAAAAATGGTTCCAAACTTTCCTTTGTTATTATCGGCATATATTATAACGATTTTGCTATTAGATTCTGTTTCGATTAATTTAAACAAAACCAAAAGTATTGATACAATTGTAATCGCGGATTTATCAAGAGTATATTTGATCTATATAAACTTTGTAGCGTTATCTACAACTACTATAAAGTATTTGTTACTTAAAGGGAATATCTTTTAAATTTTAAAAAGATTACAATAAAAACAATATAAAATCGTAAACGTTTTAATAATCATATATTTATTGAAATATTCTTTTATTCTTCTTATTAAACAAAATAAATACATCGATCTTTCTATCGACTTTCGTTTTTTTAATAATTTTAAGCTTATACACACTTTTGAAAACTTTCAAAATTGATTGTAATTAAAGTAATTAAGTTAATAATATGTTAAATCGAATATAAACTTGTAAAAATCAATATTATTTATAGCAACAAATTTTTCAAATATAAAATTAGCAAATTATAGTACAAAATCTTGTATAATATAGCAGCCAAATGCTTTTTTTGCTACAAATTTCAATTGATCAAACTTTTAACAAAACATTGATTCTTCTTCGAAAATTATTTTGCATTTATTTTTGATGAGAAAATTGATAAAAATCAATTACGTTGTTTCAAATTTCTTTATATACTATACATCGAAAAGTATAAATCTACCAATTTATACATTTCCGCATACTATATTTAAAACAAATAATCTATTTGTAATTCAAACTTTTTATAGTAAAAACTATTTTATAATATTATTCAAAGCTTTAAGTTAACTAATAAAGTAATGAAAAGCTTTTAAATTAAACATTCATTTTGAATCGTTACTATTTATTTAAAAAGAAACACTAGAATAATAAAAAAAAGTATAATTGTCATCTAATACTACATTTGCTTTTGCTTTTTTAAAGCCAGAATCTTCGCTATTCGTGGAAGCTTTGTAAATACATTTTTTATTCTTTTTAAATGCGTAATATTCCTTTTTAAAATATCCGTACTTCTTACAATAATGGTATTGAACCTTTCCGATTCGAAATAATTTATTTCGATTGTATAATCTTTCTGATTTTCTTCTACAATTACTTTTTTCGTCGCGATTGTTTCGTTTTCCTTTATTTAAGGATTCTATAACAAATGCAATAACTTTAGTTGATCTTTCGACCTTTTAAAAAAGCGTTATAACTTCTTTCAAAGTATTATTTATCAAACTAATATAAATATAAATTGTTGTTTATGCTCCGAAAATAAGTATATATGCTAAAAATACGTTTTTTATCATATCCTTTGTAATTGGCTTGGAACTATCGAAAAGTGCTTTCTAATATATTTGTAATCTTTAAAAAAATGCTCAAACAATTTCGTTTTTATAATCAAATTCCTTTTTAAAGAACGATTTTTTTGTGCTTATTACGAAGAATAGATTGAAAATTCGATTGTATATCAACAACGTTTTTCATATATTAACAAGATCATCGTAATTTTAATTATCTTCAATTATATTACAATAGGTACTTATTAATTCTGCCGTTATAATTAATATAATCTGTTTTACTTTTTTATTGTAATCTTTAAATGTTACATCAAATTCTTTTTTCGAAGTAAACAATAATCTTTGTAGATTTGCTTTTATCGTTTCTTGATAAAATCTTATAGTTTTCTTTGTTAAAAGCTCTTTAAAAACAAATCGTTTTTCGATTTCAAATACAATACTTTTGCAACTAATTTGTACAAAAGTATCCATACAATAACTTTTGTAATCGGCTCAGTTATTATCGATGAAAATGATGATAAAGCTCTATTTGGTTATAAAAGAAATAAAAAAAGTAAATATGTTTGCATTAAAAAGGGATTAATAAAATTGTGGTTTTTAATGAAAATTTCGATGATAAAAATGATGAAAATGATGAAAATGTGATTTTTCCGGCGGAAACGTGTAAAAAAGCGATCTTTTTCTTCGGAAAAAACATATATTATCGTTTCAATCAATAAAATGATAATCAAATTGCTTCAATGAATATACAATACAAAATCATAACCTATTGTAGTGGTAGAGTGTATATTATCTAATATACTAAAAGTAGCATATGTGTTCTATTGAGTATATGAGGTGGAGACACCTAACTAGGTATAGCGCTACACGTGATTACAACAATAATATTATAAAAACCTAAGTCTATAATAAGAAATAAAACGAATGATTGTTTTTAATCATTGATTAAAAGATTGAGAAAAGTATAATAAATAATAATGTAACCCTATATATTATTATAATTTTTAATACTAATAGAAGTTTCAAATAAATAATAATATAATTTAAACAATGGAAATAAAAAAGTAAAGAGTATAATATCAATAAAAGCGTATCTATTTACTTTAGAATTAACAAAAATATTCGATTTAAAGAAATATTCGTTTTTGAAAAGGATACAAAATAGGATTATAATTTAATTTTTTATTAGTTTAATCAAATCAAGGAATCGCATATTTTTGATAATATTCAAAAAAAAGTTTTTGTTTAAACGTTTGCTTTTAAACAAATATCTTTTATTTGATACATTAATTTAATATTTTTAATATATATTTGAGGATTAAAGTGATCGTTAACATTATAGAAATCTTTAATGGATTTGTTATTAATAGCGATAATAGCGATAATAAAGTTAATAAAGATATTTGCTTTTATTTTGTAAAAGCTTATTTGAAATGTTTAAAAGCGAACTTTGGGAATAAAAAAAGAAGCGATGTTTTGAATAAAGATTTCGAAGGTTAAACTTTTAAAAATTCCAATATATCCTATCAAAGTATTATATAGCAAATAAAATAGCTTAAATTAAACATATTGAATTGCATTAGTATTAGAATAATTAGTGTTTCTATTTGTTTGAAAAAAATAAGCTAATATTGTAATGAATAATCTTTTAGTAAAAACAAGCTTTCGAAAAATGTAATATTTATTTTTTTCTTGTATAAAAACTTTGTTTTTATCAATTTTAATTAATTTATTGGTTAACTTTTCTATAGTAAGATAATTGTTTTTGTAGAAAGCTATAGCTTGAACTAAATGATCGGAAATCTTACTTTTAAGATTTTTAAATAACTAAGTATTGTTAATGATTTTGATTTGGATTGCCAAAAGTTTGAAGATTTTATATTATTTCAAGAAATGATTATATCGAATGAAAAAACTATTGAATATTTTCTAATAATTGTATTAGATACAAATATATTTAATCTTTACAAAATTGTTATAAATTGCGGCTTATTAGCGTATTTGTTTTGCATTAATAAAACAAGGAACTTATATATATAATATATAAAAATACTTTTAAACTTTCAATTTTGTTTGGTTCATAATATCAGTATATTAAGCCATCTTTGAATTAAAAATATTGATATACAAATCGAAGTATTTAAAAATAAATATATTTTACAAACTTGTTTAAGATTCTCTATTATTGTTTAATTTGTTAATAAGATTAATTACTTTAAAATAATACAAACAAATAAAATAAAATAAATATAAAGGGTTTGAAGAATTATATTTACAAATAGAAAAGCAAAAATGGGTTTTGCAATTTTGTTCAAAGAATTGATTATTTTTAGTGTAATAGTTATTATTAAATTCGAAAAGCGAAAAGTTAAAAACAGGATTATTAAGATTATTAATTTGTAATCTTTTTGAAGTTTTTATAACTTTTGTAAAACTAATAATGTTTGTTTATATTAAAGTATTAATTAATTTTAATAGAAAAAAAATTTGTTTTAAAAAGAAGATTGAAAGAAGAAATAATAAAAGCAATACTATATGCAATTTCAAAATATAATTGTTCAATTTCTATTGTTTGAGTAAAAAAAACTTTTTGTATTTGTTGTTGCAAATTGTTACAATTTTGAAAATCGAGGATGCGCGAAGTAAAGTTACAAAAAGTAATCTTTAAATTGAAAACGGATCGTAAAAAAGATATTGTTTACTATTTCGTTTTTTTACTTTTTCTTTGATTTTGATTTCGAGTAATTATATTAAAAACAAGACCAAAAGTAGAACAAAGAGTTGATGATATGAATGCAAAGTTTATTAATACAAAAGCTTAATTAGAAGATATAACAATATTAGTGTAGGATTTGTTAAGAAAAGAATAGAATATATTGAAGAGAAAAAAAAAGTAAAAGGATTTTCGAAAATAATAAAGAGTATATTATTATTAAACTAAGTTTAATATTGATCTTTTTTTTATAAGTAAACAATTTTATTGTTTAAAAGCATTTTTAAAAAAGTATTATCGAAAAAGATATTCTTTTTAACAATTATTAAATGATTAAAATAATTTAATATTTAAATAATAAATAATATAACGTTTGTATTATAAAAAAGTTATTTTAAAAATAAGATTATAAGAATTCTTAAAATTTACTATTATTAATTATATTACGAAACAGAGATTGTTATATATATATAATCCGTATAAACAAAACATATGTACGGTACATGCTCGCTAATCGAGCATATGAGCCGTGACAGCGTGCATATGCGCCGGAACGTCTACTATGCCAGCCGAGCAGCGGAAGCGTAACAGTTATATGTTCGATATAACGCGTCATTTTGACATGATATATTTTCAAATAAAAATCGATTTATAAAAGGTTTAATTATATTTTTGAATTATAAACTTAAAGCTTTTTATTTAGTTTTGATATTTTTATTTATTAAACTATTCAATCGAATATTATAATAGTATATAAGAAAATTTCGTTTTCTTATTAATATAAAATCGAATAATAAATTTAATTTATTAAAAGTAAAATAGTAAATGTATTTTAATAGAAAAAATATTGATAAATCTAATAATTATAAAATGTAAAAAGTATATAATAATAAAAATAATAAATAAATATTATTATTAAAGTATTTCAATAAGAATTTAATAGTTTTGTAGCTTTTGTAATTATTTAATATAAAAAGATATACTTCGTTCGAAATAAAAAGTATTATTGAAGAAATAAAAATCTTTTTAAACTATTTTAATATCGTAGAATTCGTTATTTATTCATTTTTAATAATTATAAAGCTTTATTCTTTATATAAAATAAAATCGATAAGAAACTATTATTGTTAAACACTTTTTCCTTTAAAAATAATAAAAGAATTTAATGATTTTTCTATTGTTCAAATATATTCAATAAAAAATATCATATCAAAATGACGCGCTATATCGAACATATGGTTAATTGGGTATATATACTAGGTATATGTTCGTATAGCGATATAAACTTTTAAATAGTTTACTTGTAACAAAAAATATTTCAACTTTTGAATCAAATTGCTTTTTTTTAAATAAAACGATGATTAGAACTTTCTATTATTAGATTATTGAATCTTTATTTTTTTATGATACTGGTTTTGTTTTTATTTTATTTATTTTAAAGTTTAATATATTTTATAACGCTTGTACCGTAAAAGAGCTATTTAAAACAAGATCAAAAGAGTTTTTAGAATTTACTACTATTGATTATACTACAAGAGATACTAATATATATACATGATCCGTATAAACAAAACATATGTATAGCACATGCTCGCTAATCGAGCATGTAAACCGTGACAGCGTGCATATGCGCCGGAACGTCTGCTATGCCAGCCGGGTAGAGGAAGCGTAATATATTTAATCTTTAATAATTCAAGTTTTTGAAACTATATTTTAATAATATCAATTGTAACTCTTTTAACTTTTATAGAATCGATTATATATTGCTTTTTAATTATAAAAATAAAATTCCTTTGTAAAAAGTTATATATTTATTGTTTTTCAAAAGTAGAATCTTTTTTTTGTAGTTTGAAAAGGCGTTCTTCAATTTTATAAATTTAACGATGAGTAGAGTTAATATTAAAAGCTTTTTAAATCAAAATCTAATTTGTTAATCGATTTTTTTGAATCGAGGCTTGCTTTTAGTAGTTTTAAGCATGTTTTTGATAGAATAAGTAGTTTTTTAATCGATTTTGAAATATATTATATAATATATTATAATTTGTACTAGCCTTTTGTATAATTAAATTATTTGCGATAGCTTTTAAAGCTATAATAAAATCATTTTCGATATAAAATAATATTTTGATATAAATAATATATTTTCAAAATTTGAAATCAATTGATTCAATAATTTTTGAGTTATTGAAATTGAAATAATTGATGATGATCATATTAACGTGTTTTTTAAAGTGGCCGGAATGAGAGGGTGGTCGGGAAGTGAGTTAGAGGACTTATATATATATATATATATTTATATATTTTAAAGTATAGATGTAGATATAGATGTATAATTATAATTCTAATAGTTATAGTAGTTGTAGTAGTTGTAGTAGTTGTAGTAGTTGTAGTAGTTGTAGTAGTTGTAGTAGTAGTTGTAGTAGTTGTAATAGTTGTAGTAATTGTAGTAGTTGTAGTAATTGTAGTAGTTGTAGTAGTTGTAGTAGTTGTAGTAGTTGTAGTAGTTGTAGTAATTGTAATAGTTGTAGTAGTTGTAGTAGTTATAGTAGTTATAATATTTATAAAAGTAATAGTTATAAAATATACAAAATTAATTACTATATCATAGTTATATATCATAATAACGTTCAAGTATCTAGTTTACTCTTTAATAGATAAATAAAGATTAAAAAGAGAGAAGAAGAAGATTATTTTCGTTTAATATAATGTAGTTTATATAAACTTTGGTTAACGTTTTGTTTTCTTTTGTGTATTACAAATGGATAGAAATTATAAGTACGAAGATCTTTTGATATTTATACGAGTATACTTTATTGGAACTTGTAGTTTGTAGATTTTAGTTTATGATTTGAAAGTTGAAAGTTGTTTCTAACTTGAATATAAACTCTTTTACTAAACGAATAAGAATAATGATTTCTTTATACCATCAAGAATTATAGATTTTGAACAAGATATCATAGAGCGGTTTCTCTAGAAGTCTAGAGTTAATATACGATATATGAGATGAGATATTTGAAATGAGTTTGAAAGTTTGTCTATAGTTAAAGTGTAAAGCGTTTTGAGGTAGTAAAAGGGGGGGAGAGGGTGGTAGTACGAGTAAAATTGATAATGATATCCTCGAGTCGAGTACTCGTATTTGAGATGAGTTGAGGAGAGAAGTGCATATAAGAATAAGAATATAGAGGAATGATTTATAATCTTGAGGTATTAGATTTATAGATTATACTGTATGTTGTATATTGTATGTATATTGTAGGGTATAGGCGAGATATGCTGGATGAAAACTTGAATGATTTATTTATTTATAGATTTGTTGGTAGTTATATATCTTCTTTTACTAGTAGATACTCGAGTATATTGTTTAACATTATAATTTATGAGTTATTGACCATCAAAGATAATTGCGTGTTGGTATTATATTATTCATTACCATTTAATCGTTGATATCGTTATACTTTGTTGAATCTATTTGTTGAAAGATGATGTATGTAAATCAAATTATTATTTGAAATATCTGTTTGTATACTCGTATATCTTCCTAATAGCTCATCAAAAATATATAAGTTATTACAATTAATCCAATATTGGTTCTCTACTTTGTTATCTTCGCTACAACACTTTCATCCTTCTTCCCTTTCAACTCCACAATCCTTCCCCTAACCCCAACAACCTCTTCCTCCACCAGCCTAATTCCAAAAACCTCTCTCAAAACCTCTACCCTCTCCAATTCCCCCTCACAAACAAGCACAACCTTCGTCTTCCCCCCCAAATTCTCCTTCAAGACCCCATTAACCAACATCCTCTTCCCCACAATCTTCACCTCCCCATCCTCACCCACCCCCCTCTCAAACCCCACCACCAAAACATTCCTCGTCTGAAAGTTCCTCTCGCTCATATTCGTGCTCACATAATAATTCACCATCTCAAAATCCTCCTGCAGAAATTCCGCCTCCTCAAACGCGTAGAAGGAATTCCAATCTTTTTCGGCCCCGTTGCGATATTGGTAGATCCAGAGAGGTTTGGATTGATCGATCTGTTGCGGGATCGTCTCGCGCACGAGGCGAATTTCCTGCGTTCCGAGATTGTGCACCGCGGGCCCGGATAGCAGGGCAAGGGGTTGGGTGGCGCCGTCGCCGCCGAAGGCGACGTCCACCATGTATTTGTGGGTGCAGGGGAGCGTGACTATATTTACCATGTGGAACCTGGGCCGTGGTTAGTTTGGGATGAGGCTGTTGGGGGCGGGAGCACATTTAAGCGAAGGTGAGACGAAGGGGTTTGGGGCCTTACCAGCCGATATAATCACCGCGGGGCACCCCATCGTGTTCGGATCTGCGTCGAATCCGGACTCCGGCGGTGTATACCTGGAAACCGAGGGCTCGTAACACGTGATTGAAAAATGTGCTACCTTCTAAACAGTACCCGCCTCTTCCTCGTGCATTGCTTACGATTTTAGTAAAGAGTTTTTGAGGATCTAAAGATACGGAGTGGTTGGGTGAATAGTGCAGCTGTAAGTTTTCGTAAGGTATGGTGGAGATTTGATGAACGTGTAGAGATGTTAAGTAACCGATGGCTAGAGGAGGATTGTTCTTCCTTCGATACTTGGAGGGAAGAGATATGTATTCCTCGTAAAGATCGATTTGCTCGGAGGAGTATGCTGACGCCATTCTGGAGATCCGAATAGTTCTCACACCAGAATGTCACCAACACGACCTCGGATGCGTATTCGTATATCCAATGAGGTTTACCGAATGAGTCATGAGCCATGTCGTACAAAATGGCACATATGATGAAGATTAAGGTTGATTGTTGATTCCTCGAGTTCAAAGTGGAACCGCAAAGACGTGCTCGACTTGATATTCATGTTCATCAGCCACATGTGACTTGAGGTGCCCTTGAGGTGAGGGAGAGGCCGCTCATTGCAAAATGATCGATCACCTCTTCAACTGTTTCATAGCTGTTGTAGCATCGGGAAAATCACGTGCCAGAAAAACGAATACATGATAAAAGTCGCGGAGACGGGGTTGATAGCCGACCATCAAGTAGAGGTTGAGCGGGCTCTTTATACGTGATGGATGCTGGTATCTTAGTATTTGACGCGACTTGACGTGGTTACGTGATCATCGGAGTTAGCCAATCAGAAAGGTCTCAACTTTTGGGATCAACCTCGCTGTGTGAAAGGGCGACAGTGAGGCTAATCGAGTTATTAATATAGCTTCATTATAAATACTCATTGTCGTGTGGCGCAAGCACTAATGCATTATATAGAGTACTGACGAGCACTCTATACTTGAAGCGGACAGACCAGCGTTCCATGATAAAGCATAATCGACCAGTCAGGGTCAAGTGCGCATCCCGAAGGTTGTCATCAAGTTGAAACTTGAGCGATGGCTGCAGTGGTTCTCCACAAACATCCCTCCAACCAATCCGTGCATGTTCCACAACTACTACCTCGAAGCTAAAGTTGCTACAGCACCACCACCTTCATCGTGAACCTCTCAGCTTTCTCAGCTCATGTTGGGGTTCTTGTCTGTCGCGTCGCAGGTCGCAGTCACGTTGGCTGCAAGATGCAGCGATTCACGACGAAGCTTGCGAGAAGGGGTGTGGCGATCGATCCAGAGGCAGAAAAAGTAAACTTTCTCATACATTCGAGAGCATTAATCGGGCTACCAATATCATCAATGGCACCCACCCATTTCTTGTTCGGTCTAGGCTAGCGCACAAAAAGGGAGGTGACAGTCTCGCCTGGAGAATGCTCTCTCTCTCTCTCTCTCTCAGAGATACCAACCATACTTGACTTACACTGCCTCGGGACATTCAGCTGGCAATACGTCACAGTTGATCGGAAACAAGCCGGCAAGTCGTGTGTATCCGACTGGTCGGATATGTTCGAAAAATAGAATGTTTTTTCCGAGTGCTGGGAGAACCGACTCTTAACCGGTGACCCCAGCTGGAAATGCACTGCGGTAAGATTATCTCTAAAGAACCCATAAGACTACGCTCATTCTCTTACACTTGTTCCGGATAATGTTACATCCAAGGTTATTAGTAACATCCTTCGCAGCGAAAGAACGTTGAACACAATGAACCAACCCCCACTGATCCACTGATTCAATGTATGATATGTAAGGTTATGATCTTCACCAGAAGAATACCCCTTACCCTTCCTCCCAAACCAACAAATCATCTCTTGTCCTTTCCTCTGACTTGTCATCGGTGTGGCCTCAGTTAAGATAAGAGGGAACCTTTCTCAAAGTAGTAATGCTCACGAAGTTGTGGGGATGTGTAGCTCAATCGTTAGTGCCGGAAGGTCTCCAAAGCATTGGTAACCTTAAGGTTTCCCGAATGAAGCCAAGGATTAATTAAAATCGGTATCTTCCATGTTCCTGGCATGGGAATCTTCACTTAAAAGTTTATATCTTAATTCTAACTTCTGTTCTCCAAGTTGTGTTACATCACTTTCATACTCCATTTACATTACGTATCTCACAATCACATACGTTTAACATGCATTCCCCCGAATACCTTCTAGGCCTGTCGACGATCGATCCGGAATTGAAGGAGGTAAACAATGCCATGCTACACTCCTGCTGCTGTTTATGACCGATGCTAAGCTGAATAGATCCTGAAGACGGCAAGCCCAAGCCGCAGACTTGATGCCAATACGGATATCGCAGAGTTGAGAGAACGCCTCATAGCAGCGAAGGAGGAACAAGTTGAAGCCAACACAGCATTACTAGAAGAGAGAGCATTCGTTGAAGAGGATCGTCAAATACCGGTCCGGGATGGTTCTTCTATCACGATACGAATCCATAGACCAAAGAACCCCCCCAGTGGAGGCAGCCCTGTCTTTGTGGTGTACCATGGAGGGGGGTTCTGTTTAGGGGGACTCGTGAATGAAACTGTTCTATGTAGGCAGTGGACAGAGTTGGGAGGAGTGGCAGTGAATGTCGACTATAGACTTGCACCCGAACATCCATTTCCCACCGGGGTGAATGACGCATTTGATGCACTGAAATGGGTAAGTGTCATCTGATGCGACCATACCAAATACCTGCTCACGAAATAGACGGCGTCACACGTAGATGAGCTTAAAATCAAGCCCAGCAAAGGCTTCTTAGTTGGTGGGATCTCAGCTGGGGCCAACTTTTCCTCTGTGGTCTCACATTTGTATCGAGACGAGAAATTATCTCCACCATTGACCGGGGTTTACCTCTCAATCCCCGCTGTTATTCTCCATAAGCCGGTGCCGGAAAAGTACCAGAGTACATACTTGAGCTACGAACAGAATAAAGATGCTCCGTTACTGGATCGAGACGTCACGCAAATATTCGACAGTAGGTTCTCCATCCCCTCCCAGATGCCATCTCTAACCCGACCAGAATTCTACGCAGCAAAGAAACCCTCGCCGTTAGCAAGCCCGATATTGTTCGAATCTCACAAGGGTTTACCCCCGACGTATTTCCAAATCTGTGGTCTGGACCCTCTTCGCGATGAGGGCTTTATTTACGAAGATCTACTGAAGGAGAGTGGAGTGGAGACCAAGACGCACGTGTATCCCGGGTTGCCTCATGCCTTCTGGTCATGGTTTCCGGAAGCCGAATTTTCCCAGAAGTTTTTGGAGGATTGTAAGGAGGGCTTGTCTTGGCTGTTGGAAAAGTCGAATTGAGATGTGCTGTACGTGACGAGCGAAGAAACGATTCGAAATACCACTTCGGGGCCTGGATCTTGCATTGCTTCTTTGTGCGCATGTTGAAATACTGAAAATACCTCTGCTGAGCTGGTACCATCAATGTGTTTGTATCGAGGAGTCATAGATATGCTATTTATCTCGTGAGCTTAATTTACAAATGTGAGGCTCAAGTTCACCCATCGGGAGTAATGGCTTATGGTCCCCGGTGAGCATCCGAATATTGTACAGGAGGTGCTCGTCGGAAGCTCACCCTGCATGACTTCCCCCGTCGAAATTTACCGGTTTACAATGTACCATTAAGAAAATCACACACGATCCACCTCGATATAATGGCATCCAATCAATCAGTCCAAAGGAGCGGTAATACGAAACGTATCCAGTCAACCCGTCAACCAGTCAATCGATAAATCGAATCACGTACCTTTTTACCTCACCCGGAATCTACTCAATATATATTAATGCTATGATACACAAGGACCAGGAATCGCATATGCAAAACCAAGAGCTCAGTCTCAAGTGCACAGTCTAAGGAGAGAAATGCATGATGAGAATCAAGAGACAAAAGAAAAAGGATGAAGGTTCTTCTGTTTCAGGTAAAATTTTCGACGGGGTGGGAGCTTGGTGATGTACTCGTAACAGATATGGTAATTGTGATGAGATAATTTTGACCATCGGCATGGTTTTTGGATGCACTTTCGTATTTCATAGTCCTCGCAGAATTAAGCTGGAATATGAAAGGTGGAAGGAAGCATTGAACATATTGCATATTTAAGTGGAAAAGCATATGATGTGAAGGATAAATGGTTGGTCCACCAGGTCCAGCGCTTCTCATGCCTGGGGGTAAAGTGCCGGGACGGAAATACTAAAATTGCAAGATTACACCTCGGCTTCTATGAAACTTTCCATAGGGCTGGATGACGCTACGAACTCATCGTAATGGAGGGATGGATGAGACGCTTACTTCTTCGTAATCAAGCATTTACTTTTACCTATACACCACTTTTCTTTCTCGAGGTATGCTTGGGCTTCTTTCAGTCGGTATAATGAGGCCATATAATACATATCCGATGGATCGAAGATTGCCCGCTGCAAAGTTCATCGAGTAAACTATGAAGCGAGTTGAATGAAGGGGATAGAGGTCGATTCTTGCAAAGGTATTTCAGATAACTTTAGAAACCTGGATGGTATGGAAAGTATATATGGATTTTGATTAGTAGATAAGCTATAGAAGTGTGAGGTCGGGGACACGATTAGATGCCTCGCAGGTAAATTTGCTTATTTCTTTGCCCATTTCACCCATTCGGTGTCTGCTATGATGAAGAATAGTTGGTGACGGCCATGAAAAGCATCATGATAGGTGACCACACATATACCCTCATAGATAGCATCGCTTGATCCTTCCTGTTATTTTGATGTGATTTGAGCTGTTTTTGCTCTGACGACAAAGCTTTTATATCAGTCTTGAGAGATGGCCATATCTGATCTTGGGAGTAGAATCTGAGTCCGAAGGCCACAGGACGAGGGCTCTTTTCGCCGCTTTTGGTGTGGTGGTTATTGACCTGCGGTTACTCATCTTTTTCAAAGCAATTATTAATATTTGATCGAGCTTCTGACATTGAGGCAGATTTTTGCTCTCCCTGTAATCTTGCTCATTGATTATCCGTTATTTATTAATATTGGTATATCCGCTCTGTGTTTCACTGTGTCCTCAGGTTGTTTCTTTCCGTGGGTACTAAAACTTCATCGTGCAGCTCTGAATTCAATGGGCCTTTCCCATTCGTTCGCCTATCTCACTCACAAGCATGCGCAATCCTTTCCGCCTTGCCGTGGGCGTGCTACTCAAGAATAGAGCTGCGATAGGCCAAGCGTGAATACCACCGATTTGTTCCTGCCCTCGAATTTCCACTTTTCTGGAAGTTTTGAGAAGCGTAATAAGATCACGAGTCTCGGGGGCAAATATTTCTTCCGATCCATAGGTGATGAAGAATCCTCTGGTCGGACTAGCCATCCTCCACCAGTCCATATCTTTACAGAGTCCTGGTGAGACTGAAGGATCCGAGACAGAAGCACGGTAACCAGCGTATTGATGGGCATAACGATGGAGGTTATTGGCATCTAAGTAGTCACTTGGAGTATTCTTATCTTGCGGCGAATCGAGGGTAGTCCAGGGAGATATCAAAACAGCCATTGCAGGGGTTACGGTGGATACTGTTTCCACGGTTGGATCTGACTCAGTGACATTTGGTCTAGCGATATGAAGAAGCAAGCTGAGGATCAAGGTCGCCCCGGCTGAATCACCGCTTACACAAATTTTGGAGGGGTCGTCAGTTACGGACAACACATATTTGTATCCGGCAAAGGTTTCGTTAAGTTGAGTGGGATACGATTCATCAGGTACTAAGCTGTACTCTAATGCGAAGATGGCAGGATTTTGGAATTTTCTAGAGTCTTTGAGTAGGCTCAACCAGGCAAGAAGAAATTCCAGGTAGAAATAGCTTGATCCCATTGAGAATCCACCACCTATCGTTTTTCTTTTTAGCATTTCCGAGACTGAAGAAGGGAGGCGAAATGAACCCACCATGAGCATAATAAATGACAATATCTGGTTCCTTGGTCTCATCTGCAATCATCCAAATCCCCTTCATTTTATCCTATAAATTTAAGCACATATTCCACGTTTTTTTTGGTGGGCTTAAGGGATTTACCTGATTGACCTCATGCCAATGAATAGGAGATTCCATGAACCCATGACGAAACATACGGAATTTCAAAAACGGTAAAGCAACCGCTTTAGAAAAAAAGACTCGACCGATATCTGCTGGAATACATGCAAAGGCATAGCGGACACAACGAATGACAATATCCTCAAACCAAGAAGCCTGTTGAACAAAAGGGGATCGCTCTTCATGTGGCGTAAAGAATCGTTCTTTTATGAGTGATAGAGGTAGTTGGATTACTGCACGTCTGTTAGTATTGTGTTTGTGGTGAGGGTATTCCAGTCTGTCATACTTAAAAATGGTAATGCTTGTAGACCACAACTGGCAGTCTGGAAAAAGCCAACATGAATGATCAGTTGAGGTGTGAGGAAGAAGAGAAAGACGACAATATCCAACCACGAGACTTGACTTAACAACATCTTGCAAAAGGAAACGTAGATATGATCAATACGAGATCATTATTGGGAGGAAGAAGAAGAGGAGGAGGAAAGAGAAGAAGGGGAAGGGGAAGGGGAAGGGGAAGGGGAAGAAGGGAAGAATCAAGGGAAGAGACATTGTTTCTAAAATCCAAAAGTATGATATGATGACAAGTTTACTACTCATGGCAAGTCATGAAGTTGAAAACTACGTAGTACGTACTTAGTCAGCAGAATTAGTCATGATGAATATCTACTAAATTCAGATGTAAACTTATGGTGATTACGATAAATAAGCGAGTATTACATTTATCGTGAGATATATTTATTTATAATCTTTAATATTACTTCTTTCGTCTAGCCACGTGCCACTAGCTCGGAGCTAAAAAGTTTAATTGCCGACCCAACCTCGCAATCAATTAAATTTATGATTTATAGGTAGCAAGCTAAAAACTTGACATCTGCCGTCGCAAATACAAACGCGACCATTTTTCAAACTTCCAGTATCTCCATTAATGCCATGAGCCTCATTGTATGACTTTATCATTCATGCAAGTAGGGCGTCGTCCATTCTTTTTTCTCTTCCTTTCCTACTTCAATACCATCAGTCTTACTTCTCCACGCCGGCGTTGATCAGTATCTTTGGAGAACCCCCCAATTTCGGGTTGAAGAGTGATCAATGATGTCTGCGCCAACTGCAGCGCAAGCTGAACTCATCAGGTATGTTCCCCAAAACGTTAGACCAAAGGAGGCAGTGGCTCACGCTGCTCCAGCTCTTTGTCCCAGGATGAAATCCCAATCAAGCTTCGATGCGCCATATGCAGCAAATTGGCTGTCAATGCTTTCCGTTTACCTTGTTGTGATCAGGCTATCTGCGAGACCTGTGAGTTAATTCAACCTGCGCGATGCGATTCACTTCACTTATTCACACATACAAGGTCACTCCATTCTCCCTTCCTCCTGCCCAGTGTGCGAACACACACCGGTAGCCTCGGAGGATTGCAAACCACATAAATCCTTACGAACCACAATAAAAGTGTTTTTGAGGACAGAAGAAAAGAAGCGCATTGATACTCTAGCCAAACTGAGCAAAGAAACACCGCCGGCTACACCCGTGGAGGCTTTACAAACTCCCATAGAGTCGGATACTTTAGCAGACCCTGTTGATGTCAACTTACAGACGCAGGAAGGTATTACATCTGCCAATGATACAAAGGCAGATAATGAACCTGCTCAAACTGTGGAAGGGAATGGCACCTCGACAGAAACTGGCGCATCTGGGACAGCCCAAGCAGAGGAGCATGATGTTCCACAACCGTCAATTGAGGTATGGCTGTGATGATAATTTGGCGTCTTCGGTGATACTGACTCTGATTTAGGAAATCGCGCCTGGTCAAGAACCCAGCGAGGACGCTAAACAGGTAGACGCAGCGGTAGATGGCGAAAAGGGCGAGGGGAAAGACATTGCAGGAAAAGATGGTCAAGTTGGAGTAGCTCAAACCCCGGCCTTTGGAAGTGGCTTTGGCTTTGACCAGTCTTCTACTGGTGGATTTCCTGGGATGGGCTTTTCTGGCGACTTCAATCAAATGCAGATGATGATGGCGATGCAGAATGGCATGGCTCCAGGAGGCTTCGGGAATTTTCCAATGATGGGTATGTTTGATCTCATCGTACTATGATGAGGTGAAGACTAACAGTCATGATAGGAATGCCAGGAATGAATATGGATCCAATGACGATGCAAAATATGATGATGAATGGTGGCTTTGGGGGGGCAGGCATGGGCATGAACGGCATGAACATGGGTATGGGCATGGGGAACTTCGATAGTGGTGTAGGTGTTGGTTTCAATAATGGTTGGAATCCCCAACAATCATGGAATGTCGGACCAGATAATTTCAATCATCCAAATGCTGCTGGCATGGGCCCTGGTGATTATGGAGCAAATAACTCTGGCTTTCCACATAATGGTGCAGGATTTAACCAAGGTAATTATGGACGCGCAAATCAGTACAATGACTTTCAAAACAGTTACTCACAAGGCTACCAAGGCCGTGGACGAGGTAGAGGCAGAGGTGGTTGGCACCAGAACCGGGGTGGCCATGGACATGGCTTTAATGACCACTCACAACATTTACAACAGCAATTTGGCCAAGTTCAGCAATCCTCTGAATCACATAATGAAAATGGCCCAATTTCTGCAGGATCAAAAGAAGAGACTGAACCTGGAACTGCGGTCAAAGTCGATGAGTTTGGCAGAGAGTTGCGTCAAGATACTCCAAAAAACGAAGAAAACAGTATTGAAAACAATATCTCTCAAAATCCTGTATCTTCTGCGACCAAGGACGACAAAGAACATCAAGTAAACCCAGTCGACGTTACTCGAGATGTTCCTTCAGGAAGTGGGAATGATGATTTTACCCCGAAACCCATACAATCACTGGAGGCAAATGAATCTGCCGCTTTTGCACCGATGCCCATGATTGGAGATGGTTTCAATGCTATGCCCCCTGTAGATCCAAATATGCGCTATCCTATCCACCCACGGGGTGGATTTTCACAACCACGTGGAGCTCGTGGAGGAAGTTTCACTGCCATGCAACCTCCGTTTGTGAAGCCAGTTGACGTACCTATCAACGCACCCACTGGACCAAAAGCCATGCGTGAGGGACCAAAATCTGCCCTTCCGACTATCAGAACTCAAAGTTTCTCCATTGCCGGTAAAGCTAGCGCTAGTGCGCGGGGTAGTGTTAGTGTAGCGCCGGAATCTGCCACTCAAGAAAGGGGTCGAACTAGATCTCCTTCGCAGGGTGGAGAGAAAGATCGATCACGATCAAGGTCGAAGTCGAAAGACCAGAAGAGAGACAGGAGTAGAGAACGACGTCATAGGCGCAGACACAGATCCGCTTCTCCATCCCGCTCGGAAGATGAGGAAGAGATTGAGCGACGACGGGAAAAGCGAAGAGAGCGTAGGCGTCGCCACGAAGAAGAGGCCGATCCTGATCGAGATGCAAACGGAGATAAGCTCGAGAAGAAAGACGAAGATGATAGGAGAGGAGAAGATGAAGATAGATCAAGATCAGCTTCGCCACAGGAGTCAAAGAGATCATCTCATCGAAGCAGTCGTCGTGATCGCGACAAATATCGTGACCGAGAAAGAGATGACGACAAACATAGATCTTCGTCTCATAAGCATCGTTCTAGCCATCGTTCTCATCGCGATGAACGTTCTAGAAGTCGAGAACGTGAACGCAGCGAACGTGACCGTGAAAGGGAGCATCGCCATAGGCAAAGTCGCCATGCATCTCGTGACGTGGACGATAGGATCAAAGATGATACCCCTCTCCAAACTCCCATCGAGCCGAGTCGCTCTTCTAGAAAATCCTCCCTCATTTCTAATGGCCAGAACGGAATTGAAATCAAAGGTGCAAGTTCTCGTAATAGATCCACCAAAGACATTACCTTGCCATTAAACATCCCAACTGGACCAAAGGGTAGCCAACGGGATCACGAACGAGAGCGCGAAAAGTCTCGATCAAGCCGTCACAGCGAATCACATCGTTCCCGTCGAGATTCAGAACGAATTAACACGACTTCGCGCGATCCAGAGAAAGAACGTCCTGAGAAGAAAAAAGAAGAAGTCGATCCACATACCTTGGAACGAGAGGCACGTAATAGAGAAAGATTACTGAAAGAAGCACAACGTATTGCAGGTTTGACAAGTGCATTTAGTATGGGCAGAAAGAGGAGTCGTGATGAGGTTGATGATGGAAGTGGGAGGAAAGGAAGGAAGAAGGGAAGAAGAGGCGGTGGAGAAGATGACGAGGCGAGGATTTCTAGGTTGGAAGCGGAAAGAGAAAGCTCGAGATGGGCTTAATTGCTTATTTTCGAAACTTGATCTTCTTCTACGTAGGTTACGCATCGCATCTATTGTGCTACATTTTCAGCCCCCAAAAATTGAGAGGAAATAAATGCACAGCTATTTATCTGATTTATTGCACCCAGATACGAGCATGGCAAGGCGCACGCATAATGGGTTCACGACAGACGAAGATGGCTAAGCAATATCGACAAAAGAAACAATGAGCGATTTGACTCGAATTACTGGCTCGCATGCATTTGCAAAAGCAAGTATGGGTGGTATGGGGCTGTATTGGGATAGGTAGCCTCAGTTGAACACCAAACTCCACTTTGAGGTCGATAAGGCACATAAAATGAAGAAAATGACTGGATCAGAGCGGATCAAAGCCGATCAAAGCCGATCGCAAGCGATGAAGCAGTTACACCATAATGAATGATATTAATGACTATTGCTTGTGCCAGTGCCAGTGTTTGTTTGATGCGCTTTGATGATGGGATGAGATGAGGATTGGATGTAGTTTGATGATGCGATTTTCTATTGAGCCGAATATCTTTCAACATCATCCAGTTCATCTCCATTCTTCTATGCAAGTGCCGATCCAAACATACTATATCTTCAGCAAGCCATCCCATATTTGTCGTCTTCGAGGAGGTCATAACAATAATTTACCCCCTGTAGCCTGTACCCTTGATATCAATCCATGACCCATCGCTTTTTCTACGTTGCTGGCGATTAGCATGTTGGGATTTGAATTTTGCTGATCTGCTTTATTTTGGTCTGTTGATAAATGAGTATATTGGTAGTTGGTGCTTCTGATGGCTTATTTGTTGAAGAGCTATTTGAGAGTGTTGTTTGGTAGGGGGATACTATACTGTTGTATAGGTACTGGTGAGTTGATGGGTGTGGGTTCATGGGGATGTAAGATTGAATTATAAGACTGTGTTTACGATGTGTGATTTTGGGGGTTGACGATAATATGGGGGATCGGTTGAAGGGGGAGGAGACTGGTAGATTGGGGGTTGCATCGCATCGCATCGCATCTTGCCGATGATCAGGCGTTGCTCGGCTGGCTATTCCCCGGAAGTTGGGGTATTTGTGTCTCGAGCGGAACTCCCGTGACGGGAGCAAGGTGGTGCCTAGGGATTCCTCAAGGGCTGAGAGATTCGTCGAGTCTTTTGCTTCGAATCCTGAAGCTGGTTTGTGTAGCTGCACTATCTACGATGCAGTAAGCGCTCTCTTACATCAGAAAGTTCGCTGAAAGCTCTAAGCCTAAGACTGATCAACGCTTTGAGATGTCCAATGTTGTTACAACGCTTATAGTGTATGTATAGGTATTGCGCTTCTGGTGACCTTTATTTTGGGAGATTCGGGGGGTTTGGAACTCCGATGTAGAGGAAGCACATAGTCTCTTGTTGAAGTTTGTTGCGGCCGACTATTCGTAATAGGAGTCGATGTTATTGAAACGTCTAGATGAATCCAGGAAAGATAAGTGTAATATATAAGCCTAATACTTAGCATATTACTATTATGAGCGTGATTCGGATTTGATGTAGTCCTGAAATAGAAAATCTATATAAACTAAGAAATATATACAAAGTTCCTTGGTCAAATTCTACAACTGAGATTTATTTACAATCGACTTGTAGTTAATAATTTCATAAATGATAATACCGAAAGCGATGTCATCTCATAAGACAAGTCTATAAGCCCTATAATTCATAGGGCTAATAATCTTAAAGTACTTATAATTATAGCATTGGTAATGCTATTTGTTGCAAAACGGATTAAGTATTTTGATATTAGATGTTTGATACTTTTTTAAAGAGGCCAATCAAAAGCATTCAAATCTTGGGAGAAGACAGCTTTATAGCGTAGGGCTTTATCGCTAGTTATGATGTATAATTCGAAATAGCCATGTTCATCATTCATCGTTCATCGTTCATCGTTTATCGTTCGTTGTTCATTATATATCTAAAATTATCATGATATAATGCTATTCAACCGAGGTATGTCCAAAAACGGTTAACCATGCTTGATACTTAGCTATTGTTTCAGCGTGGCTTCAGGTCTAGAACGTGGGGATCCGATGTTATGCCGAGATTCATTGTAATTTGCATATTATATGATCCATCTCACGATAATAGACTGGTTGATAAATCTCTCGAAGGTACGGCAACATGATATCACCATGTCTTGACTTGGATCGAGAAGATTAGAGGCGATAGGATGACAATTTCTTGATTCGGAAGATGTTCATGGTGTATAAGGTTATTATTGAATTCATGAAATTCCCGCCAATTGACTTCAATTCGCAGATGATTATAAATTTCTATTTCGTACCTGTAGCCAATACTTGCACCACGTTGTCCCGGAGAAACGATGCAGCTTCTGAAGGTACTCTGGATTCCGTTGGTAGGTGGTACACACAATGCGCTTCTCCACGTTGGCGCAGCTCAAAGATCATATGCGGGGCTATTAAGCGAGACGCTGAAAGGGGGAAGGGCCTGGGCGTTTAGAAGCGTATGGTTTGAGGGGGATGAGGTCACTATTCTCCGCTTTTGTTGATCGCGCTGTCTCACTTTCAACAACAATTGTTGGCCCCAAGGGGTATTTATACAATTCTGCAAGTTTGACGGCTGACAACGGGGAACCGTACCGTTCGGATGGCTGGGAATGCGCATTTCCGCTTCGGTGTCGGGATGATCCGTAGACTCAGAGCCAGGGAAGAGAGTTGAAATATTGATATTGATATCGGCGGAAATTAATATGCTTGGGAGGTACCGACGAGGTTTGCCGAGCGCCCAGGGTGAACTAACAGAAACGAAGCAAGGATAGCACGAAAATTCCAGGTGTAGCGGTGAAGTTCGTCTCTCATGCACTTACTGATTTTGATTGTATATCTGCTAGGGTATCTAAACGCATGCTTATAGTTTGTTATGTCAGCTTGATGACCCCTGCGTACAGAATAACAAGTCGGTGAAGAACCCCTTGATGATAACTATTTGGCTATATGAAGATGCATTGTTCAATGCATAGATGTGATGATTTGGAAGGTGTTGGTGTATCGCATATCACCTTGCATGATATCGCGCTGCGATGCGTGCATGCTTTGTCACTTGGTTGTCCTATATTGCCAGTAATTTATGATGCATCCAAGTTACCTTGCGGCATTTCCATGAATCAAACCGAGATTGATCAATACGATGGTAAGAAATATGATTTTTCACATCTCTGTAAACTGTGCTGGCATAAAAGCTCCAACTATGCTATGCATGGTACACAGCAGGCTTTGTCGCATGGCGGCGCTCAAAGTCGCGGTTGTGGGGTAATGCAGCTGTATGATCTGAAGGAAGTAGAGTGCGGTACTTGATCCATACGGAGAGGCCTTGCGGTGCATGTTTGGAGTAGCATATTGTTTTCCACTACATGGCTGTACTGCAGTTTCCTATCCTAGAGAAATATCAAGGGATTGTTATGCGGCTGTTCTACGGACGAGACACCACACCTACCGTATACACACATTAACTTTCGACACAATACAGGCCTTATCAGATAGATTCTTGTGATGTGAATGGATATATTATCAGTGATAAATTTTGAGAGGAATATCAATGAAAATCGCTAGCGGACTTGACACACCTCCAGTAGCAAGTCTAAACCCAGAATTGAAAAACACCCCATCATACACCCAAACACAAGCCTTCCCTCTAGTTGCTTCCTGAAGCATCTGTAATAGAGTTTAAGCTGTGAGCATCACCATTTGTAATCAGGGCTGTTTGCCGGCTGTCCATGTTGGCTTGAATCATATTCAGCATTAAAAGTTTCGTACCCGTTCTCCACGCTTGTACCAGACATATTTTGAAGAGTCGATCCTGTACTAAAAACTGTTGATGGCTGGACTTGACCCCAAGTATTGCCCGTCGTTGTAGTCGCTGCCGGCACTGATTCGAACTCGGGGTGCGTCATACTGATAACCCCAAAGGCATGGAGATCAGGAGGTCTTAGAGGAATGGTGTTTGGACTAATCATATTGCCATAAGGTTGAGAAATTCCAACCGAAGCCAGAGGAATCATCGTAGAAGTTAGAGGTTCCCTGTTGATATCGATAGTGTTGAATCTCGGATCGAAACCGGCACCTGGCAATGGAGACATTTGGGAGAAATCCCCAGGAACTTGGCACAACATATCAGTAATAGTACTGCAGGCTTACTGTGAAAAGGGGGGTAACCTACCTTGAGAATAATACTTGATCTCTGGGCTTTGACAACAATTTGTAATAGGAGATTGACTCTCTTGGGGGCTGTTGAAATCCTCTGGAATGAACAAGTGATCTTTGCAAGTTTCGTGAGCTAATATGCCAACATTGCAGTCGCCAATTATCAAAATTACATACCATCATGTTCAGGATGTTTTTCTCTCATATGTCTGTTGAAATCGTTTCGTCGTTTCCCCCCACGATAATTGCAGTCAGGCTCATGGCAACAGTATTTCTTATTCCCATGAACGGTAGTTTCATGACGGCGAGCACCAGTACGACGTGTAAAGGTCTGTGTGCAACCATTGTATCCGCAATGATAGGGACCGCTCTGTGGACGATTTTGCGACATTGTCTTAGGTGGGCGTTCCAAGGTCTGTCTGAAGAAAGTATGGGACCATGCCCGGAATATGTATGTTACGGCGGCCTGCACATGAAGTATGTAATTGGACACCGGCTTGCCACTGATGCCTTTCGCCGAATATAGCTATTTTATAATGCATACCGTTCATCTTATACTCCCCAGTGTCTATAGTTGGAGGTCTTGCAAGGCTCAAAGCAGTAAATGAACGAGCCAACCTGAGAATTAATAAATCTGAGGCCTGCCACGTCATGGGACTAAAAAAATATATGTGTTGCCGGATTGAAGCAGATCGAGCAGTTTCAAAGGCTTCGAACGGCTTCAACCAGAACCATGATTTCTTGGACATGTGGTTGGTATGGAAAGCATCAATGTTTGCAGGATTAATGTTTGGGAATAGAACAAGGAAAGTCAGCAGCTTTCGTCAGTGAAACAAGATGGAATCACGCATACTAAGCAAGTTCAGTGTGGCAAAGAGCCTCCAATCATGGGCATAAGCCCTACTACATAATTTGGAATGCTGCAGAGCCGAACCCTTGTGAGAATTCTGTACCGCCCAGTTAGTCTTTATTGGTATCTATCATGTTCGGGGTTTGTATTGAAATGGCGATTTTCGTCCAGGCAGACAGGCCTCGCAGGTAAATATTGGGACACATCCTTATACTCGCCGCTTCCAGACATATCCCCTTTCCAAAACCCGCGCTTTGACATAAGTCATTTATTATATGTTGCTATGGAAATTGTTAACAGAAGGCTGGGCTGAAAGCAATAGAGTATATTGATGGGACTTCCACTGCCACTGGTGCAACGCCCAAATTTGAGCCCCTTCCCATCTTTCCTACATGTAATGATATAAAAGCAGTGAATTTGTTTGTATTTATGGCTCATCTGATGATGGAGTGTAACCCCCTGTCCCGAGTCAACGAATATGTTGCTTCCTCGATGATATCTTCGAAAAGAAACGCTGTCGAGACATTCGATCGATATTCCCTATTTTCCGCTTTGAACATAAACCCTCAGGATATCTCCCCGTGAAGAACGCCGTACTTGGCCTATTTGGCCATAGATTGATACGTGAGCCCACTAAATCGATACCCAAATGGGTTAAATGAAGCATCGTATCGATGGGAGGAAGCAATGCCTGCAACTGTAGCTTAGGAGGCGTCGATCGCCAGTCAAGATACTTGATAATAGTGGCGCGCAAGGCATTCCTATATGGATTCAACGTGCAGGCGTGAGAGATTCGAATACAGCAGCGTTGTATTGAAAATAACCCCTGTCGAGCCCGCAATTGGGGATTCAATTGTGATGGTGGCGTGTCCCGCGAATCAATTTGACGCAAATACCACTGCGATGCTCAAGACTGGGTGATGAGTGGGTAAGCATCGCCAGCTTTTTGTGGCAATGATCAAGCGCCTTCTAGCACCTTACAGAAACCGAGTGTGAGAGACAAGTTGTAGGTCCTGGACGTGGGATTACCTTCTTGGTACACAAAGGCTCAGCATTGTGATTAGGGGCCAAAACGATATCAAGGCTAAATGTGAAAATAGTCAAACGAAACTGGAAAAGTGTCTATAGCTACGAGTAGGAAGAATCATTGAACTGCACTTTGTTCATACGAGAACTAGCGCCGGAGCCATCTGGGTGAAACTCGGTGGAAGTGTCCTCGTAATCCACAGCATTTTTGAAACACACCGAGGTATTTATCAAAATGCTTGAGTAAAGGTAAGAAATAAAATTATTGAATGTAAGTTGAAGGTTTTTGAGGGGTATGTGGGCCCTCATGGAGATTTGTATGTAGAACTTGTTGATCTATGCCTAAACGGTATGAATCTCCTAATACAAAGTAAGAAACGTAAAATATAAGATAGTTATACCTTGATAATTAGTTATTAATAATGTTTTAGTCATCAGTTATAATGTAAAGAAGAAGGAAGCATTTTAGATGTGTCTTTGGATAAATTAGACCTCAAAATCAACGGGGTTAAAGAATTTGTTATAAGCCATTATAAGTTGAACGGAAAAATGGTAAGCCCTAGTCGTTTCGAGCTATTTGGAAGTAATAATGCCGAATTGAAGTTTTATTAACAAAATAAGTACATATCGATAATAAGATAGCGATAGCAAAGTAGGTGGCAAATTTTGAAGTAAGGTAACGTAGCAATAACGAAGTAGGTAGTTCGGGCTTTTTATCGGTGAAGAATTTTGTCTATTTCATTATCAGTATTAACATTACTATTATTATTTAAAATTATAATCATTTAGATTAGAAGGTTTCACGGCTATAGCTATGCGTTACATGACCATATTAGTCACGTGATATCCATCGCTTAAGGCTGTACTTCTTTTCGAGAGAATTAGTTTTATTGTACTCGAGGAGGAACATGATAGAAAATTGTTACGTTCGCGACCAATCGGCATGCCGATCGATTCAAGTTCCACCGGTCCGATCCGATTCGTGTGCGATTAGCGTGCACGTGATCGTATTATAGCATATCAGACCTTCGAGTCATTCTAGTTCTATAGCCTTTGGTAATGAATTCTAAAGATACTTTTGATTCTGTTCTGCAGCTCTCACATGGCACTTGCGTCACAAATGTAGTATTATCTCAAAATTCATTTGAGCGATTTTGGCTCATTGGTCAACATAGGACCTGGTAAACAGGGAGTTGCAGGAATAGGAGACATGAAGTACTACGTCGATGTCCGTATGAGGAAAATTGTAAGGTAAGCCTGAAAAGAGGCTTCAAAGGTTATCTCAAAAAGGGTCAGAGTTGCGAGATATCGAATCCCTTGTTCTTCATACCGATATGCGTAAAGCATTTCTTAATTCTTGGAAATATATTCTAGAATTCTAGCATCCTAGCCTTGGAATACTGTATTCTATGGATGAGTTCGGTGTCGGTAAGTAGGCGACATTGTGAGTGCAGAAGCTGTAATTCACCCTGCTCCAACCTGAAGGTTTTGATTACATGCTTGCTTTCTTTCCGCTTCCGGAAGTGTATTCAGCTAATTCCGGGCCCGAGACAACGGTTCGCCAATGAAACCCCTTCATCAACATTTCGCAACGTCTGCCCAAATGTTCCATTCTTCAAATACGAAATTCTGGAAGAAAAATATTGCAACTTGTTGGTGATAATTTTTCAGGTTGTATACATTGCTGTGCCGTTGAGGTTGCTAATTATTCAAGTGGCTTATGCATCAATGAGCCTGCTGCATCCACACACACTACAATGTAAAACATCACACGGAGTAAGTGCTTCGCGCCGCAGCGCAAGATTGATTGCCTTGAGGAAAGTGCTTATATTTTTGAAAGTATAACACAAGAACTATTTCTCACTCCAAAACTCGGATCTCACATCCAAACCCTCGCTTAAAGACGCGAAGAAAATACAAGGCAAAGATTCAACATGAAATGCTGAAGAAGCATCTGCCCAGGCAAAATCATTCTTACAACTCAATGTACAAACGCCACCAACGATGCAAAAGCAAGGATAAGTTAAAGGCCCTATCTTCTGTTGGTACAACCCAGGGAAAGCGCTAGAGGAGTGTGAATCTATACGAAAGACCAGGTGCCCTTGATGCGTCCAGCAGACTCAGAAACCAGGGCCTGGAATGCGGCAATGCTCAAGTCCAAATCGTATTTGCCACAACCCATACACTTATCCACAACCTTTACGGTAACTGAGTTTTCGCCATCATTGAGCTTCCCTCCCCCCCCACAGTGAGGGTTACCATTAGTCTTGGAGCCCATGATTTCGTGATGCATTGTAACGACCAATTCGGAGTCAGAATTGGTCCAAACACAAAAGCCTAGACCTACATATTCATAAGTCAGGTCACCTGAGTTTTTGCGGCGGCGGAAGAGCTCGCGCTGGTTGGGAGATACTGGAGCTGGAGCAGTCAAGATGAGGGGAGTGAATGCCATGAAGATGACGGTAATAAAGCTGAATGTAAACTTGATTTTGGCCGAGGAAAAGGTTTTGTTTTTGAGAGTATAATTGTGAACGCGAGAATGAGATCAATGAACAAGGGATGGGCCATGTGTTGCAATTGCATTTAAAGGATTGTACTTGAGGGCTGATGATGATATGAATTTGACAGTGATTTGTATTAAAAGGCGGACTAGGGACTTATACATGTTCACCTTTACGGCAAGTATCTATCAAGTCATATTTTGAAATATTTTTTCAACATGATGATTCAACTTCTGGTTTTGACTTATAGAGCACAACTGAATACAGGACTATTCCTCAACTAGGACTTAGTGACGCTGCTAATCTGTGAATCGGATTAAATGCAGTGCTAAAACATGCGATTGAAGAGTTCTTCCTTCTGCCAATTACTCATATTCTGGCCCCCAAACTCGTTACATTTTAGGTTCGGATGATCATTCAGGAACGAGGCTTCGTCCAGCGAAGGTTCATATCTTCACTACACTCGTAGTAGTATCAGAAGGGTTGAAAGGAATTACAAAGCAAAAAAGAAGTCATTTACGGTGATACGTTTCACTGTCAGTATCTTTGGTGCTGGTTTTAACGTCCCTTTTCAAGGCGTTACATACTTTGTTTTGTATGTGTCGGAACATGTGAACCTGTACGTTCACTGCACGTGGCAGTACGTGCTTGCTGTGTCCTCACCTGTTCCCATTTAGTTAGCTAGTTAGTTTATATATACTCTTTCCCTTCCTACTATAGGAAAGGGGACATACAGAATTAACTTACCATTTAACCCCATTCATATAAATATACAATCCTAAGTGTTACCAACAGCATGAACGGCGAGAGAGTAAAAGCTAAGTCTTCCTTCAGAGTCTGAACTCCTATTATCTCTACATTATACGAAAAACCCGCTGTTACGAGAGTGAAAAACGATGTCGTCATAATCTTAATCTAGGGTTGTTATGATATGAAAATGCTTATACAAAATTAGCAACTAATAGAATCAAATGATAGCTAATATTTTCATTTAGTATCTCAAAATTGACTTGGAGATTTCACAACCCCTTATTTACAATCAAAATACATGATCTTAGCATATACGACACCGTTTTCTTTTTTGCAGGTTCCATAGACGACTTCTAGAAATAGCCGTTGAAGATTTGATACAGCCGCATACTATACATACTAGAGTACTAGTATACCACTACCGATAGCACCATAACGCTCTTATAAAATTTGGATCACGCTTTTTCGAACCTATGATGTGTAAAAATTTGATCCAAGCAAAACTTATGCGGGAAGATAAACTAGTTTCACAGTTTATAACATGCATGGGGTGAATCAAGTCAATCCTCTGACGAGGCCTATATCGATCTGAGCGACACAGCATAGCCCTAAAAATATATTTCGAAGTGGTAATTTAGTAATTTAAATGAGGTTTGAATAGTGATCCGAATATCATGTATCTATGACATTACACAATCAATCAATGTAATAATTTCATCTTGGTATGTAAAGGATTCTTCCAGCTAAATAGATTCCAACTTAATGAGTTTCAGGGGTATAATTAATCATATCTGTTGAATAATACTTGTTGAAAAAGTAAGATTATTACTTTTAACACCTCCATTCTCATTTTAGGGGTTATTTTACTCGGTAAAAGGTCTAGTTCATACATAGCAGGGTATGACGTATGATCAGAACGTCGAAGATTAATCAACTAACATAACATCATTCCTTAATGGATGTATTTCTCAAGATAACAAAGATGCTCAGTCGGCTTTGAAGAATACAATACTCGAAATGAAAAGCAGAATAGAAATAGCAAATTTGACAAGACGATAAGGGCAAACCTTATATGAATAGTCTGAATCTAGTTGATTCTTATGAAATAGCCAGGAGCAACTGAATCGTAAAGGATTCATGATCATATCAATAGATGTTTATATGAGGTAGTATATAAGTTATAAGATCGAGATTTATATCCGCATTCTTGGAGGCACTCGCTAGTTTATAAAAGAAGGAAGACAACATGATTAGACGATGAACATCTATCTACTCATATCTTTCCATACGATATTGTAATTACCATTACTCGTAGTTTTAGTCTTTGGAATTCTCAGATTATACAAGGACGGGAAATACGAAGACTATGGTTCTCAACGTTGTATCGTTCTTTGAGTTTAGGATATACTCGAGTGATAACCTTGGATCTTGTAGAACAAAAATTTGTGGATAACTCTACCCTTTAAACAAGGAATTGCAAGCACAACATATCTCCCATTCGGACTTTGTTGAGTGCAACATAAGTTTCGTGCAACAGTTGGTTAATATACTCTAAAAGCTTGTCAGCTAGCCATTGGCCTTATCTCCTATCGGTAGCTACTGTCACTTTCATATGCTCCAACTTATCCTGACATTTTTTCCAGCGCATCTTGTACCAATTGTGATGGGACCTTAAACCCTCCAAACGCCTTGTCATCTGATCTTCAGAAGTGTCGTAATTCTTTAGTTTTCGGCAAATTCAAATGGCAAAGCCGAAAACCACGCTACGCATTTTCTTGGGTTTGGGCGAGGATTCGGCTGGAGAACAACTTTTAGCGGAACGCCTCAATAATTGCTAACCTCAGAACAACGTCATTAATATATCGCTCATGAATTCTTCCATTGTTAAGAGCAAATATTCAGAGCCCAAAGTGGCCAGACGAAGTGGATGCTTCCTCTTGATCCCAGCATGTTGGTGGCGGGCGCATTGTTTCCCAAGGAGGAACGAACAAGAAATCGTCTGATTATTGTATTTTCCAAACTCAGCCATCAATGCTACTTTCAGGGAACTGAATTTCTATTGTCGCACCCGAAATCGTAATAGGCATAAGGATGCTCATCTGAAGCTCGAATAGAAACCCACGAGCCAATTGATCGTGCAAACAATAATTCCCAAGTTGGATATATCCCTCTCGGCTGGCTCGTCGAATCACAACTAACTCGTCCCTTACTATCCCCTAGAATGCCAGGAATGGATATGTTCGCTTAACAAGGGCGGTGTTGACCAACCGGATCGCTAGAATTTTCAAAATATCGTAGATTTATATAATAATAGTACTTTTTTATAATCAAAATGGTAAAGTCCTTGTTAAAACCCCCATTTACAGTATAGACATCTTTGAAGCCCATTGTTATATAAAATAACCAATTAGATTGAATCATTCAGGGTATATTGCATGGACCATCTAACGTATTCATTCCTAGCATTCTAAGGGATAGAGCCATGTAAGTAGGGTTGGTTTTTATAATACTATTTGATAACGTGTAACGCAAGTGCCATATAAGAGCTGAATTAACAGGGTCAAAAGCATCCTTAGGATTTACAACTATCAAGGGCTAACTAGAGGATCGAGGGCTCTTATATGCCGTACGTTAATCACGTGCGCGTCAAACGCATACGCATACGCACCGGATTAGTGGTCACATGTTAGTCGGATCCCGATTGGCTACCGATCGTGACAAAATTAGTTTCATTTTTATTTCTTCTAGTAATCCAATTGGATAAATAAAAGAGACGTTATCCCACGTGATAGATAGCCTTGGCTTAATATCACGAATAATGATCAAAAAGAGAAATTATGCCAAGCTTATATATTGATCACCCAGATTATATAACTTATACAACCCTACATGTAAGCCGCTGCCATCTCATGATTAAAATGCCAAGTAGTTCCCGCCTCTCTCTCTCTGGTGATTCGAAAGGTTGGAGTAGTCAGCGCCTATGAGTGCTTACAACCTTTCGTACTTCCAAATTGCCGCTAACCCGCATTATAACCGCCGAGATCCAAAGCAATAGTGCGTATATAGCCGACCAATAATGATCAATCAGTTTGACATAGATATGTGCATTCAAGTGGTAAGAAGTAGAGACTGGGACAAGATGAGATAGATTTTTGAAATGTATATAAGGAATTATGCTTTATGGCTTGGAGATCTTAGGGCTTTCTACGGAGTAGGATCACCTGTCACTTACGAGAGCGTATAGTAGTCTTCGCTAGACTGATACACTACCAGTAAAGGATGGAAAAAAAGTGCTAAGAGTTTGGGAGCGAGGGACGGGGGCCGGAATTTGAAACCTTATACTTCAAACGACTTCAAGGGGTAGATAATATGATTATGTGAGCACCTATGTTTCCAGAACATATTCACCATCCAAGCTCGTATCCAATACAACCCGAACTCCAAAACCCCAGCAAATGATCCAAAAGCAAATGCACTACTCAAACTCGAAATCATCATCTCTACACGAGGTTTTTTAGTGCCTCTCCCCGCTCGTTCAACAAATCCAAGATTGGCTGAACAAGCTTCCCCTCCACTCCCGCCCACCTCCTAGTTTCATCAAACCCAACCCATTCCCACTCTCCATTCTTGTCCTTTTCTAGATTCACTGGACCTTCCCCCTTCCCATCCCAACTTCCCACCATCCAAACCACAACGTAATGTCGTCCCTCCAGTCCCTCTTTTCCATCTCTCCTCGGTCCCGGCCCCATGATACTATTCATTGCGGTAAGAAATTTCACGTCTTCTTTCCGGATGATCAATCCGGTTTCCTCGCGGACTTCTCGAACGGCGCATTCCTCGAGAGTTTCGCCGAATTCTAGATGGCCACCGGGAGGCGCCCATTGATTGTACCCGTGGGAAACGAGTCGCTTTCCCATTAGGAAGACGGGACTGGAGGGGGTGGATGAGGGGTGGAGGATAAAGACTCCGACGCCGACGCGGACTTCATTTTTGGTGGTAGACATGATAACTTTGTAGTTTGGGTAAAGTTGATTTGGCCTTGTACCGGCGCTCTGTTCTTGGTGCTATGCACGCGATGAGTTGCCGACTGCGCAAGGTAGAGGAGGAGTTGAGAGTTGAGTTTGAGTTTGAGTTTGATGGCAGTAGAAGAATTCTGCTTCGCTCTCTACTCTAGACGCCGACAGAATAAATAGTTCTGTTATGACAATGGTAAAAACACATCAACAAAGATATCAAAACCAATGCTGATGATATGAAGGAATGAGTCTAAGGATATTTAAACTATTCAGAACTCTGATATGATCTTGAAACAATAACCTGAACTTAGGGGTTTATATAGTAGACTGGGTTCATCTTTTGTTCGCCGAGCAGGGTTGAGCGAAGGATACTCGAGTAGGGTAGGGTTTACCCATAGCTGAGGTTATAATCCATCGAATCATCATGCCATACAAACCTATTAAATGTAAGTCGACCATGAGTAAACCTTGGGTATGGAATTTGTACGGAAAACGTCGCACATATTCTCCAACCTACTCGTATATGAACAGAAATCGAATCTAAAATATAGGATATCAAAATTTGAGCATCAAGTAGGGTTGTAATCAATAATTTATATAAGTGGTTCTTTGCGTTGGTTTTCAAGCTATAAGATCCAGGAAACTATGAAAAGACACACGACTAGTATTACGCATTATGACTTAAACCAAAAAGAGTAAATCATCTCTATTTATGATGAGACATTTTAGAGCCATGATAGCAAAAGCAAGATAGATAGATGACGGCAACACGATAGACAGCGACAGTAAGATGAAGAGCAAAACATGATACGAGTAAAGTAAAATAAAGACATCTTCTTATTTCGATGATTTTATATCATTTGTTTTCTACACCGCGGTAAATGCGTCAAGGGTGATTCGTGCGCATTATCACAATCATCATCAATAGTGACAATAGTTGTAATTCAAAATCGATTTGGTTTAATTGTAGTTGATCAAACAACCCGCAACCCCTGGGAGATCTTCGATTTGTCTATAATCAAGACCGTTTCATCGATGACAACTCGTAATACTAAGTTCTCTACTCTACATCCCGCTTACCCCCTCATTTCGCTTACTCATTTACCTTTCAAACAATGATGTTAATCTACTCTATCATAACACAAATATTAAACGTTAAATGATTTCATGAAAGAGATGTATCAAACTGTATCATGGTTCAAAGTTGTAATTATTTGTCTTTATATAAGATCTCGATAATCTAATTCGTTAATAATGTCTCTTTACCCTCTACAAACCCCTCGGGTTAAAGTATAAAATCCCAGTAATATAATTTGATTAATTGCTGATCCTTGTTTCAAGTTACCCCGCTCGTTCAGACCCGTAGTCTAAATCTACAAAGTAAGCACGCGAGTAGTATGATTCTCCAACACGTGGCGGCAGGCACCGCAAAAGATACCCATAGGTCTTCGACTCAAAGCGGGACTGGGGATTGTTATTTCGTGAGTATCCTGATATGAACGACAGCCACTTAGTAGCCTTACGCGAGGGATGGAACGTCAACACTTTAACATGGGGACGGCGATTACCAAGAAGAGTGTATGGCGGAAGGATCCCGGCCATACGAGCCATACGAAGGAAGTTTGGCTTTCGGATCAGAGAACGAGAACAGAAATTGAAAGATCGGCGACAGAGGTGATAGTTCTAAAAGCACTTGAGCTGGAGCATCGGAAGCGTGATGACTAGTATGAGAAATTAGGTTTTGTAAGTGCTTCAGAGCAATCTATGTGGCTTGATGCAGTGTAACCCAAGTGCTAGATGGGAAGCAACTAGTACAAAACAGGCAATTTCAGGAATACAGTGTACACATCTTGCAACCGAATTAACATGTGAGTCAATCTGTCTGCTGAGCCAATCTCAACGAAAAATCAATCTCAAGTAAACTTAGTTGCTCGAGCGGTGACATTTCATATATCAGGCATTATTTTTATCTTTAGTAAGTTCGCGCCATCTCTCGATGCCAATATAGAGATGTGCCCAAAGTAAAACCCTTTAATAAGGAAGCAGGAGCGGCAACAAAATTAACAGCCGGATTCTTGGTACGAAAAATAAAGTTATCGGTCCAAACCATAGAATGACACTATGACCTATTGTATTTGATTTACTCGTAGAATAAAATTTGATTCTTGCAACAGCACGAAGCTGCTTCTATCTGCCAGTGGGTTGGCTGACTGCCTGTTTACCGTTGCTGGTCATACGGCCTCTTCTTTCAATGAAAGAAATGGTATTAGAGTGTTATTGCATGATTCCCTGTTAAAGATAAAGCCTGGCGTAGGATGATTTCAAGAATTATGTGTTCAACTACTGTTCCCCTTGTTGGATAGCTTGAAATTATCCAGAGAGAAAATCTCAGGGTGCGTTCTACGGCGGTCGACACTGTCTAAAGAACTCGTTAAATCGGGGCAAAGGAGGGACGTCAGAGTCATTCGAGTTCAGCTTGATACCGTTGATTTTATCGTTGGCGCATCCCGGATATTGTCTGCTCCCAATTCCTGAAAAGTCAGTTGCTTTTCCCTCCGAGCTTTCTTTAGGAGCCAGGCGATGCTCTGCATTTGTGATCTTCCTGTTCGATCAATATTCTGGTTTTTTCCCTTGATGGGGGAGTTGAAATAGATCGAGAAGCAGATTCGAGACGTCCAATGGCTAATTGTTTGTTTTGGAACGCCCTTGCTCGACGATCAATTAAGTCTTGAGCTGAAACAGAGCTGGGCCCCGATTCTTGAATTGGAACAGAAGTGGACCAGGCTTTGTAAATGACATCATCGGGCGTTGTCACCTCGCCCATTCCAACTCTACTCATTTGAATCAAAGGCTTTCCAGATAAAGAGAGAGCATTGTGTGGTGGAGCCTGCTGCGGCATTGACAACCCTACACGAAACTTCTGGGCGGCTTGTATTCCAACACGGTCAATTTGGCCAATATTGAGTGAAAAGTGACCCAAGTATGAGTTGCCCGTTTTCTCCACTTCTGGGCAATGCGACTGATATATCCCAGAACCATCCGGCATGTTGGGTCCTGATCGGTTAATAGAGTCATCGGTAATACTAGGTCCGCGTCGGTGGATAGAAGTAGGACTAACACTGGATGAGGTTTGAGGTATACCTCGATCTTTTAGACTTGTTAATAACTCGAACCTTGGGTGCAGGCTTTTCACTTCTTCGCTCGAGGTGCAGTAAGAAGTTGTCCCTGTGATGATGCGCTCTCTGCTAGCATCGCCTTGAAGATACCATTCGCCCGCAAGCTTGAGTTGATCCATAGCAAAATAGACATCTCCCAACTCGCACATGGACTGTAAGGTACTAGAATGCTTGAAGCCAAGGAGTGCTTTCCGCTTCTCAATAAATTCGTGGTACACACTCTGCGCCTCCTGATATCGATGTTGAAGTTTGTAGACTAAAGCTACATTCGATTTTAGATATAGTTCCAAGCCATCCTCCTCGCCACCAGACAGTATTTGTAGTTTCCTAAGCCCTTCCTGGAACAGATTCTCGGCCTCCGAGAGATTGCCCCTCTTCATAGCAACCTCACCCAAATTATTCAGAGATTCTATCACCGTCTTATGGACTATACCATTAAGCTTTTGGTATCCTGCCAACGTCCTTTTGTACATCTTTGTCGCGCCATCAAAGTCTAATTGTAGGACAAGGAGATTTCCAAGATTGTTCAATGTGTTGAGCGTCCGTGGATGTTCCGAACCCAGCACAGTTTCTTTTATATCTAAAGTTTGATAAAGTAGAGGCCGAGCTTCATCCAACCTTTTTGACTCGAGATAAAGAGCCGCGAGATTATTCATCGTGCTAAGAGTTGCAATGTTGTTTATCCCCAATTGAGATATTTGTAGATTGAGAGAACGCTGGAACAGGTGTTCCGCATCAAGGTTTCTATCATGTTGGCCGTAGAATGTAGCAAACGTAGTTTGAAATCCTTCGACGAACCCACCATATTCTATGATGGTGTGTTGATCAGTTAAAAAAATTGTGTTATTTTCTATACAAGCATCGATATGCGATAGCAACTCTTGTCTCTTTTGTAGAGAAAGCATCTCCGTATCCCTTTCTTGAATAAGAGATGCTGTCAATGCGGTCGCAAGTTTCACACAAACCCGGCGTCGTTCTATAGGCTCTCTTAGTTGCAGCCAATCCTAAACTAATATCAATACTTGTTGAAAGTGCTTGCAAAAGATAAGAGTACCTTTACTAAAGGATGAAAAGAGAATCTGACTTCATGGCCAGTGATCTCCATTGCCTCAATAATCGATAGATTGAGAAGGCCAACAATGACATCTTGGAATTTGAAGGAGTCCCAGGAGCCTTCGGTGGAGAAAATTGATTTCCATTCTAAAGAGTGAGCGATACGAATATCATGAGTGCTGAATAGTGTTTCACTAATGTTCGTTGGGCTGAAGTACGCAGCTTGGATCAGGAATTCTTTAGTCCACCTCCTCTCCTCGTCGTTCCCTGAAATCTGATCAAAGGACAGCTCCCAGGTGGTGAAAACTGATAAATGTTCAGAGGCGCCTTGTGGGCCCGCCAAGTTACTTCTTTGGTATTCCCATAGATATTGTGGGGTATCTTTCAGTATGAACTCCTTTCGCTTCTGGAAATGGTCTGAAAACATAAAGAGTGGAAGCTGACGAACTGAAATATAACTTGCGGCTTGATCAATAGCAAGTGGTAGGTATCCTAACTTTCTGACAATATCTTTTCCCTCTCTCAAATCATCCTCGGTGCTTGAGGACGAAGAGCACCGGGATATCAGCAACTGTAGACTTTCTTCTTCGGTCAGTCCGTCCAACTTTAGGTGACTCCCAAGTCTACTGCTTGATAAGTGACGACTGGTCACGATGATGGCGCTGTTCTTGGAAGTGGCCGCTGGAAAAAAAGATGACAGGTCATTGAAAGACTCTGGATGATCATAATTGTCGAAAACCAATAGCCACGGATCTCCCCAACCACGCAAAATGTTTCTCACAAGTGATTTGTTTTCTTCGCCACCAGCCAGAACTGTAGTACTGTCGATTGTCTTCAAAATCCTCTCGTATCCACGAAACGCGGACATTCGTGATGATGCATCGACCCAGAATACACCTTTGTAAAAGTTTAAGTGCTGGTGGCAGAACTCTACGGCAATTTGAGTCTTCCCCTGGCCTCCCACACCAGTAAGTACAATAATTGCAGGATTGCTGTAGCTTGCTTGTAATTCTGTCTGGATTCGACCGAGGATATCTTTTCGGCCAACGAAATGTGACAGTCTCGAGTGAGGGACATCAAAGTATGAACTTTTGCGACGCAAGGATACTCCGGAATTTATAGCTCTATGAACGCGAATAGTAGAAAGGTGTAATGCGATCGTTGACTTATATTCTGCCAGGATACCAACTATCTCTCGCACTTTAGTATCTTTGCCAAAACTCCTGATTCCTTTCCAAGTCTTTTGAAGTTTGGATGCCGCGTTACTGGGCGTCAGGTCTTTGATCAAGTCCTCCAAGCTTTTCAATTGACGAAGACATCCCTCCAAAACACGAACCAATGCGTTTTCGGTTGATGGATCTAAAAGATCGCGATATTGCGGCGTTCTCAGAGATTCGATGGTCGAGATAAGCAGAGGTAACTGGAGGGACAAATCTCGGAAAGTAGTGTTTTGGCGATACGATTGAATACGATCTTGTATCTTGGTACAAGCATCCACAACTGCTATGATATTGGAAGCAATCCCAAGGACAGCAATGAACTCAACTCCAGACATAATGACTGCTTCACGCAGGAAACTATAATTCGAGGTTGAGGATCAAGAATTGAGTTGAGGACTCGAGTAAATGGTCGTTTTCGTTTTCGTCTGGGGCCACCAGGGCTGAGATATGCCTATGCAGATGGAAACACAGCCCCAGCCACAAGCGGCCAACACCCATCACACTTGTATATCACATTTTGTCGACAACATCTTCAGCTGATGAAGCTACCAAGGTCATGCTGGTACAGTCTTTCTGATCAATGCCACTTGTACATCATGAAGAGGAAGTATTCGAGTGTTCGGGTGTTCGAGTATTCGAGATAAGGCAGTGACAGCACGGAAGTACCGAACCAGCAGCGACACGATTTTTATATATAACGTGATCACGGCAACGTACGACAAGCTCGTCGCGGCTGAAGATGGTGGAATCGTACACACACGTGATTGAATTTAAGATCATGTTTTGTGGTTAGCGCTCTTTAAATTGCTAGTTCCATTCCGAATGAGGCTTGATGCTTATGCACGGACCCCCTCGATTTCAATCATGGTTCCTGAAGCTGCGCTGCCCAATGTTGATAATAATGTTACTTCTTGCGGTGGAAAATAAACGTCATCTCTCAGATATAAAATTCTACTGACAAATACAAGATATCAATCTTATCACTTGAATCGCTCGTCTTCGAGATACTTGTCAATAACATCAAAACTACTACTCTCGCGTAACTAATGGCCATTTCCTAATACACAGACATCGACCGACGTTATTCATGGCTCCCACAAACGCCGATGCCTCAGAGCAGACGCCTCTACTCAGCTCACAGCCTCTTAGTCCTACAGATTCCTCGAAGAAGGCCGCAAAGAATGTTACCTTCAATGATCACTTATCAATCAAGACCATTGGTGCGAATGAATCTGGATCTGCACCCGCCTCCAAAGCTCCCTTTCCCTCAATAACTGCATCACCAACGAATGGCATAGGCTCTTCTCTTAATAGCAAAATCCGTCGAAGATACAGTCATGGCTCTCCTCTGGTACCAATGCCTTCCATCATACCAGCATCGAAGATAGGCCCCCAAAGAACGACAAAAACCTCACAGAAGCTTAAGTATCTGCCCGACCCGGACTTCGGCGAAGATGGACCTGATGAAGAGAGCGGACGGGACGTTTATTCACAATACACACGAATTAAAGACCCAACAGCGCGCAGAGATGCTGCAAGCTTGGGAAAGGCGGATCGTGATAAATTACCTCGAGTTACCGCATATTCTACTGCCAACAAGTATCAATTGGATAGGGTGATGCGCTTTTTGAAGGGTGGTTCAGGGAGAAAGAAAGGGGCGAACCCCAAGCTGTTTGACGAATGTATATATACACCGTTTACATATGACAAGCACTTCGGGAAAACGACGTCAGACCGAGCTATGGAGGTTCATAGTGCGCCGGTGAAGATGAGGGACCGAAGACATTCGGATAGTGTTATTGAAGTGGAAGAAAATAATACATCAAGACGAGAAGACCTAATAAATCTACACACTGACGGTGGTGATGTTGCGATCAGCAATGGCGATCATTCACCCGCTAACCACCTTCTTCCGGAAGTCATTGAGCGACAAATGGAGAACGAGACCGAAGCTCTCATATGGGAGGGCAATCCTGGTATTGATATTAAAATACACACACCCGAAGTATTTTTGTTCAACTATGGTGTTGTAGTAATATGGGGTATGTCCGTAGCACACGAGAAACAGTTTCTGGAAGACATAGCGAGGTTTGAGAGCGAGAAGTTAGCAGCCGAAAATGTGGAAATGGAATCCTTCAATTTCTATTACACCAAAGAGTATCCAGCTAGAATCTATAATGATTTTATTGCGTTGAAGGAAAAAGGAAACTATATGACCAAGTTGGCGATTTCCCATGCCATAGCACAGAGTGTCAAGGTATTTAATCTCTTAATTTGATTCTTAGTAAGTTGCTAATCAAAAATTTCAGACCTCACTCTTCGAGTCTCTCGTAGACAACACCATCGAAGAATGCAAAGAAATCCCTACACAAATCGCGCTGACTGGAACCATCGCCCTCTCACGGAAAGAAATCAACATGCAAATTGGCGAGCTCTTCATCCTCCGTATAAATATCCATCTCAATGGTTCAATTTTAGACACACCCGAGTTACTTTGGGCAGAACCGCAATTGGAACCAATCTACCAAGCTGTGAGAACTTATCTAGAAATGGATCAGAGAGTGAAGTTGTTAAACGATAGATTGGATGTCATTGCGGATTTGTTGGCTGTACTCAAAGACCAGCTGAGCCATAGACATGGAGAGAAGCTGGAATGGGTTGTCATCGTTCTGATCGCTGTGGAAATCCTTGTGGCAATTCTTAACATTGTCGTTGATTTGTCAGTAGGTGAGTAATCATGGAATTAGAAACTCGAGGAGAATCCACCCAACTTCATCTAAGCTAGAGTGGAAAGTGGTATGGCTATGTAGTCAATCACCACGAAGAAAGGACTTGGAGGCCGGAGCTAGGCATTTACTTGCCCCGAATTGCCATATGAGGCAAGAGCCTTGAGAAATACTGATATAATCATCTTTCTCTTCTCCTTTTCTTTCCACCATAGGAACCTAAGGCAGCGATCATTTGTACACAAGATCATACGGGACTGGAAGGCGTTATTCTTTCTATTCTATCCGTAAGTGTATTTGGAGCGAAGGAATTTCGATGGAAATCACAGAGATCATTGTAAACTGTAAATAATACTAGAACACAGCGTGCATGGAGTCTTTGGTTTCTGGATCTGAATGGGCATCTGAGTACTTTAGTTGATGGTTGAATTTGGAGGGGTTGTATGGCGAGTGTTATGCATGCAGTACATGGAGTGGCATGAGATTGGAAATGGAATTAATATCTTTGGGGATTGAGTATTCTGAGTGGACGGTTTAATGCTTGGTTGTGATGCTTGTTTAATCAACGGGGTTCTTATCTATATGGGTTTCAGGGGGGAGTTGATGTGATGGTCTTGAAGTGAAATGCTCGTTGAGATATAGGGGTACTACCGAAAAAAGAATACTCGTGACCCCGGAGCTTTACATATTCCAGTATGTGGTATTTGCAACTTAGAGACGTGCGTAAGCTGTTTTTCTCCCAGGCCTTGCCAATTTCCTCGGGTAATTGTATCAATGAGGTTTTACCCATCATGACCACGAATCAAAAAATCATATAAAGGTTACTATTACACCGAAAGCATCGGACTACCAAATACATGTGCAGATAATTCTGCGCGACTGATTCCAACTCGGGGGGTAAAAAAATTCTAATATTGCAAGCAGCCTGCTCCCTGCCCCGAAAACGCCAAGTTTTGAATGTTTGAAATCATCCCATTATTCCCACCCGAATGTCGTTTTGATCCAGACCCTTTCCTTTCCGTGACTTCCCATCAACTCCGTAGATCATGTCTAGCCTAGCCTCTATTCACAGCCGTGAAGCCACCTGCGCCATTAGCTCCGGTACCATTGGGAGTTTCTTCGCGGCCACTGTCTCCCATTTCTACGTCATCATCCAAGGGAGTGCCGTTTCCAACCCTCTTTCCATTTTGCATTGCTCTGAATTGGGACTCGTAGCGTTCTCTGGTTTCATCATTTGCCTCTTTCCATCCGCTTGCCAAAAGAAAATCAATATCAATATCTCCTTGCTTGATACCGTATCTATGCTGTACCAACAAGGGCCCACGTAATTCTTGACAGTAGATGTCGAAGCCACTTTTGGGCATTTTGAGTACACCGGAAGGGGGGATGGATGGGGAATGGGAGGCTGAGTGAGGTGTTCGACCGCCCAAGGGAGTGGAGTTCGACAGTGCGCGGCGGGGAGATATAGGCTGGGGATGGGCGAGAGAGGTATTGAAGCTGTTGAATGTTCCATGGTTGAGGTTGGGCATATCGGCATGTGTATGTGAGAAGGCGGAGGAGGAAGGTGAGATTGCTAGTCCAGCATTTAGGCTATTTGGTAAAGGGATGGATGGATCGCCGAGGGTGTTCAGAAAGGAGGGTTTGCGATGACCGCGCTTTGTGCGCAATGGCTTTTCTTGAGGCTATCGAGTTCTTGTGTTAATCATCTATTCAAAACATATTATGGAAGGGATGCGACAGGAGAAACCAGGGGGGGACCTACAGTTGGAGGTGGGCTTGGGGAACCTTCTGAGTCTTCCACATTTGTACTTGTGCGCTTCGCCATTTGTTCTAATAAGAACGCTCGCTCAAGTCGCATCTTGTTTATCGCTCGGTGCATTCTAGATAACCTGAGACGTGCAGCGTCATTTGCTTCCTCGACTTCATTCATCCGAGTCTTGAGTTGAATACATTTCCGTTTGTATGATTCTTCGACGGAGGGGGCAAGTGTGGGTGGATTTTTTGATACCCCGTTGGACGCCATTGTAATCTTATTGCAGTTGTCCGACAAACGATGTTGGAATAGTGCCTCGAAGGGAATCGACCACTATCCTGAGCTTCACAGTGATGCGATTTTGAGAATTCTCAGGTCTGTATTGCGCCAATCAATGGTTCGCTTCAATGTTTATCGAGGACAGATGTTGGTTGTGGAGAAGGATCTTGAACGTTGGTATTGGCACTAATTCGTTCCACCAGGTTTGGGGTCCAATAGCTTCAAGGCTTATGAATTAGCACGATATATTAAGATTGAGCAGTTGTCATGCATTTTTACCTTGACTTGTGCGCAAATTCGATGAATGTTGAAATGACTTTTGCGCGTTGAAAATCTCTGTAATTTCTTGTAGCTGTCTTATTGGTTGTCTTGACATAAAGCTTCCAGGTCGCAATTCATTCTTGGGTTCCATGAAGCTATTCGGAGTGGCATGACGTTTATCCGACACCTGCATCAATTTAAAATTTGAAATAACGCCTTATAAATCAGGCCTATGTCCGCGCTTCCTCCACCAAAAAGGCAGATAGACGCGACTTTTTTCCCATGAGTAGGAAGGGAAGGATAATATCAACGCAAGAGACTTTCCTACTGAACACATTTCAAGATGTCTCTCAATATCCCAAACGCCCCAAATTCTAACCTCTTCAAACAAGGTTATCAAAAGTACGAAGTCCTCCATATATTCTTTCCAAACTGCAATAGCTAACCCCTCCCAAGCTATGATTCTGAAGATGGAGCAGTTATTCGTAACATCGATGCGTGCCGGACTATTGCCTCAACGGTTCAGACTTCCTTGGGACCTTATGGACGAAATAAAATTGTCATCAACCATCTGCAGAAGATGATCCTCACATCAGATGCCGCAACTATCCTCAGAGAACTCGATGTTGTACACCCCGCAGCAAAGCTTATCGTTATGGCAAGTCAGCAGCAAGAAGCCGAGATGGGAGATGCTACAAACTTAGTTATCGTTCTTGCAGGAGAACTCCTTAAGAAGGCTGAGGATCTGCTAAGAATGGGCTTAAAAACTAGTGATATTGTACTAGGTTACGAACGAGCACAGAAGTTTGCTTTGGAGGAGTTAGAGAACCTGGTAGTAGACAAGGTAGAAGATATGCGATCGCAGGCCGAACTCAGCAAAGCTATTCGAACTGTTATTGCAAGCAAACAAAACGGCAACGAGGATTTCTTAGCAAATATGGTCGCCGAGGCAGTTTTGGCCGTTCTCCCAAAGAACCCAATCAATTTCAATGTTGATAACATTCGAGTTGTTAAGATTATGGGAGGAAGCTTAGAGCAAAGTAGGGTGGTCAAGGGTATGGTTTTTGGTCGCGAGCCAGATGGATCGGTCAAGAAGGCTACCAGAGCCAAGGTTGGTGTATTCTCATGCCCAATCGACATCAGTCAGACAGAGACGAAGGGCACCGTTTTATTACATAATGCAAAGGAAATGCTGGATTTCACAAAGGGAGAAGAGAACCAATTGGAGATTGCCATCAAGGAACTTTACGATTCTGGTTTACGGGTCGTTGTTGCTGGTTCTACCGTAGGTGAACTCGCAATGCACTACCTCAACCGCTTTGGTATCTTGGTCATCCGCATTCTCAGCAAATTCGAACTCAGAAGATTATGTAGAGTCGTTGGTGCTACTCCATTAGCTAGATTGGGAGCACCAATGCCTGACGAGATGGGAAGTGTTGATATTGTTGAGACCCTTGAAATTGGTGGAGACAGAGTCACAGTTTTCAGACAAGAGAACGAAACTACAAAAACTGCCACTTTGGTTCTCAGAGGAGCAACGATGAACCATCTTGATGATGTCGAGCGTGCTGTTGATGATGGTGTCAATGTCGTTAAGGCCATTACAAGAGATCCTAGACTTGTACCAGGTGCTGGAGCTACAGAAATTCAGTTGGTTGAGCGGATACAGGCATTTGGTGATAAGACTCCTGGTCTGGCTCAATACTCCATTCGAAAGTTCGGTGAGGCTTTTGAGGTTATTCCAAGAACCATAGCAGAAAGTGCCGGTCTCGATGCTACAGAAACTCTGAGCAGACTTTACACTGCTCACCACAAGCATGACAACTGGAATACAGGTGTTGATATTGAGGTAAGCCCCATAAATGTCACTTCCCGACAACCGTGCTAACTCACCAACAGAACGAGGATGACACTGGAACCCTTGACGCAAAGCAAGAGGGTATCTTAGATCTCATGATTTCGAAGAGCTGGGCTATCAAGCTTGCTACCGAAGCCGCAAGAACTGTGCTCTCTGTTGATCAAATTATTGTTGCAAGACAAGCTGGTGGACCAAAACCCCCGGGACCAAATCCTGTATGTTCACAATCCTTCCATGGACAAGTATTTCTCGCTAACTATGATAGAACTGGGACGAAGATTAGATTTAATACATTAAGAGCGCTGGGGAATGTAAAATACCAAGTCGTCATGAATTATGAAAGACAATTTACGATGCCCAATGAATATTCTAATTTCTTGTGCATGATTATCCTTCTAACCTTCTAACCTTTTGAATCCTGTACCTCTCAAGAAAAGCATGCAGTGCTGACCCAATGACGATGCAAACTAACATTTCGAGCTTTGTTATAAGAATTAGAACCACGGTGAACTACCAATTTACGGCTGGCCCACCAGTGGCCTGCAAATATGTCACAATTCGTCGACGAACCAATAAAGGTCCTTGGAGGTAGGCATCCTGGTCGCCAATGTGACATGCAGAAGGTCATGCTAGGGTGGCCAAGCTCGTTTCAATGGTCATCTGAAATCGGGGGCTTGTGTCAAAAATTTATCATCGAGACCAACCAGCAAACATTACCCTCTTTTAGGAATCTGGAAGCATCCGAAAATTAAACACAAAACAAGGACCGGACGAGCTCCCTGCCCTATCAAATCAACAGATGAATAAGTGCAGATCCGAAAGATGTATCCGAGACCTGACCCTATAGCCGCCAGATAAAACGGTTACACGGGAACGGCATTCGCGACGCCTGTGGTTTCATTACTTACAGATATGCTCAAATGGGGTTAAGTTCTACTGTTTTTGGATTGAAAATAAGCCCAAAAGTATCTTTTCGGTGATATTCCTGTTCGTTGAGTATCTTGCTGTTGGGGATGCATATGCTGTGACCTTTAACATTAATTGTTTCGAAGGCCGCTGGTACTATGGTTACTCAAGTATTGGACGTTACTATATATATTCATAGGCTTCCTAATTTCTTGCACATTATAACTTCTTCTTGCATTCGTTTCTATTATTTCTACTTCTCATTAATTGCTTGAGCTTTACTTTCCTTCTCCTGCTGGGCAGTCTTCCATTCCTTAAATAAGTGTGCTAAGTAGTCTTTGTTCCCCATCGTCAATCCTCTTCACAGCAATATATATCAGGCGGTAGCCATGTATCTCTGTTTTTCGGTACTACTTCTAGTAACGCGTGCCTTCGCCTCTCCCACTTTTCGCAAAAGAGTTGTCACTTCTCTTGACCAAGCTGCTTTTGCTGAAGCACAACGACGCGATGATACTGCAACTAGAGCATTCTCTGCCGTTCCCATCACAGTATGTTCTTATTACTAGTCTGTAGACTCAATATACCTTGATACTAATCAAAAGTAGACTTCGTCTGGGCAGTGCCTCTTTGTAGATGAATTGTCAGGTGATTTTAGGGCAAACCTAACACCGATTCAGGTGGCTGCCTGTGATGGTAGTACAGGGCAGCTTTGGGATGTACTCACGAGTGGGAAGCACAACAACGTGGCAGGTAGTATGTTGGTTGTCAATACGTTGGTGAGCATGATTTAGCTGTTTGTTTATCCATTGCCACAGGCTAATTACTTGTTCAGACCCAAGCATGCTTGAACTTTGACCCTCGCCGTGTGGCGGGTAATACCGTCATCATGTTTTCATGTGGTGGTCGAGCTGATGGGGGTATGTTTTACTATCCTCAATTAAGGTGCTGTTGCTGACTTTGGGAAGATGGGCTCGTCACAAATTCCCAGCTGTTTCCGTTTAATGGAACATCCGGTCCACTCACCCTTTCCCCTGAGAATGCCCCAAAAACCTGTTTATCTATTACCCCAGCCAACTTCCTCGATGAATCGCCTTGTGATGGGGCTGATTCGAGTCAATCATTCACTTTTGGTGCCTCAAGCGCTGCTGCCAGTCCAGCGGCCTCCAATTCAACTCCGTCGGTCACTTCAGCTTTAACAGATATCCCATCATCGACAGCCGTAATACCTTTGGCAGATGCCTCTCTATTGGCTTCTCCCTCTTCTACAGCTTCAATAACTGTCGGAGCAGCTTCATCTGCTATCCCAACAGGTGACCCTACCGCCCCGCTTCCCGTATCCCGTGCCGGAGGTGTATTGGATCCTTCTGCCGCAGCTGAAGCTAATGCAGTAGACAACACTGCCGTAAAAGCCTTCTCATCTGTCGCTTTGAAAGATGCATCTGGAAAATGTCTATTCGTCGATCCTACTGCAGGTGATTTTAGACAAAATCTAATCCCAATCACATTACAAGTATGTGATGGAAGCCAAAATCAAGCTTGGGATATTGTCACAAGTGGAAAGCATAATAATTTGGCCAGCTCGGTACTTGTGGTTAGTAGTTTGGTGAGTTGTTACTTTCATCAAAAATCGCTTCAAAACCGCTGATAATTTTTCAGACACAAGGATGTCTTAACTTCGACCCGAGACGAGCTGCTAGCGACACAGTGATATTGTTCTCTTGTGGAGGGAGGGCCGATGGCAGTATGTATTTTGGCAATTGTTTTGTGTTTCTGGAAAAGTATGTACTGACATTTTTCGTAGATGGTTTGGTAACAAATTCACAACTCTTCCCTTTCAATGAGGGCCAGAAAAGCATTTTACTTGCCCCTGAAAACGGGAATAATGCAACTTGTCTAGCCGCCAATGCTTCTGGGAAATTAGATTCTACTAGTTGTAGTAGTGACACGACTAGTCAATCATTCACTATTGTGACGGCCTAATGTATTAGTATTGGTGGCACTCGGTATATATTTATGTGTACCTCCGCTCGACTTTTTTGGTGAATCCAATAAAATTTTCCACACGCTTGGGGCTAGCAAATTCATTACAGTAGTACGGTTGACCCATACTGTCAGCGCATATATATGCATCCAAAGCTTCACAAAAATCCAGGTGCAACTTGTACTTCTTACTTGTTGATTGGCAAACTCATGTTTCGCGCGGCTTTGTATAAAAGAAATTATTATTCATTGGATAGCGTTCACGGGATAGCACTCTTGTTGTACAGCTGAATCCCAATAAGCTGATCTCTCTACTCAATTGCCGTCCTTTCCACCTCATTCTTTCGCTCTTGTAGGTTGCCCAGTGGTGGTCGTTGAATCTGATGACTACGAATGGCAAGTGACGTTTCCGCTTTTGAAGCTCATTAGTGGATTTGAATCCCCTGAGCACAGTGAACTGCTCAAATTACTTAGTGGGATAAATGAGAAACTTTCACGAAGTCAAAATGGGCAAACACTGTTATTCACAGGGCCTGTAGAAGCAAATATTACCCCACCTGGGCTTTGGCGGTAGTACGAAAGAATATACTTTGCAGCTGATAGCATAGTAGCTTGGAACTCCCACCATCGAGACCTGACTCGCTAGAGCTCGTGAATGGGACATCACATATGGAACCGACAAAATCTTTCGGTAGCGATATTGATAAGTACTTAGACCGTTTCTCGTCAACTCTGGCACCTTAGGCTCACAGATATTCAACTACCACATCATTCGACTTCGATATTCAAGTACTTTGCGCAAATATGTGGTTAAATTCTTTTGGCATTGCTTTAAACCTCCCAGCCGATGGCCATATAGGACTCGCGTTTACTCTGCAAGGCTTAAAATGGTTGATAAAGGATGACCCGAGAGACGCTTTGGAGTTTGAGGGACAGCGAATGGACGAGGAAGAAACATTCAACGCTTTCAGGCCATGAAATTATTTACATCCAATTTTAAAGAATCATTAATACTTTCTATATCATTGACTTTGATCAGTGGACGAATCTTCGTCAATTCTATGATATTTCAGAAGTTTTCTCGGCGCCTAAGAATTCCACCGGTTTCTCGGAACCTACTTCTAGAGACAGAAAATCTGAAACCATGTTAAATCAGCAGACTTCTTACATCACTTGCCCGTAAGTAAACTTGTGGTGTATTTACCTGCGCACTACTAACGAATTCAGTCATTGTGAAGGATCCCACAGCAATGCGAGACAGGACTAATAATTGCCGGGATAGTTTCGAAGACTTTCAGCAATACCTGATCCTCTCTGAAATTGACTGGGTCGATTATATGTCTGCTAATGGTCTCTTGGTATCGGCGCGGAGAAAACGGGTCATTCCTCACTGGATCATCGTGTCCGAATCCGAGACGATGTGCGGAAGACACTTTTCAGTCTTTCGGGCAGTTTGTATACCTCATTACAAAATTGTATTAAAATCGATACGTTGTGCTTTGATAATACTAAATCATTGGTGGCAAGTCATACTGACAGAGCACCAGCGTAAGCACTTTAGCCTGATCCAGAAATGGTAAATCAGAATGCCATTGAGATGAAAGGCGAGCCCTCCAGCACTACGAGTTCTCAAATCCCTGGTGAGGATTTGGAGCTCAATGAGCAGATGTACTACATCAGAACAACTCTAGAATTACTGTCTAGAATTTCTGTGGAAATATGGAAGCCTAGAACCAAACCCAGACATCAGCAGGTTGACAAGCATACAGAATGCAGCGATGCTAACGCCATGTATGTCATAACTGATGAATGGAAACAATATCTCAAGGACTCCCACAGCGTACCCATATGAATTTGTGACCCGTGCTGGCTCGAGTCAGAAAATCCATCCCGGTGCGAGTTTAAGCGCGAGGAAGACTGGTATGATCACACTGTGGCTGAGCATGAAGGGGATTTTGACGAGAGCGATCTACCTGATCTCGCCGAAACGAGCCGGAGTATAATAATCCCGCCAGTTGCGTACCTACTGTGCCACGAGGACACGCCTCCCCTACGGCCTGATACAGAAAAGCATATTGCCGAGCACTTGCAGCCCTTTGCGCTCCAGGTGCTGCCATGGGAAACTATCGGCCCCGATGACGATAGCAAAGCCTCTGTGGGGTCAAATTTCAGAAATCCTATTTGTTTGGCAGACGATGAGGGGACAGCCGAGGAGGTGATTTGGAACGAGTCCTAAGAAACCGAGTGCCTCATTACTACGGCTAGTAAACACTGCTCAAAGCCGTCTGTCGGAACAATCATATGACCACGTATTAAGGAATCATATGATACCGTGTTAACGCAAGCGCTCACGCTTTGACACTACTCGATTATTACATAATTTATTATTAATCAATTCAACTACTCGAGTAACCCACCAGTGACCCTTTCTAAACAATAATAATAGCAGTTTGAATTCATATTTCATGAACAATCTTTATCTGATCAGATTTGCTTGAGTATCAAATGAAAGTTCCCCTCGAAATTACATTACTCTTTTGAATGATATATGCGACAACTTCTTGGTGTCTTTAATCAAAGAAGAAGATGGGCATGTGCCTATTGATGAGATTGAATTAGAAGCTTTAACCCAAGTAGATGATACAGGAAATCTTCGAATGGATTTCTGGATTAAATATCTATTTTACTACACGAGTATTCAAACGAGAAATAGCAATGAGATTATACTCGAGTATATATTCTTTACAAATCTCTTCAATACATTGAGGAGTTGAATCATTCATTATACACGCTTCACCGTCAAGCAAAAGTTAGACTGACAATTGTTTGGGTTTGAATAGCTTCAACTTCTACTAATTAGTAGTTCAATTAGTTGGACTAATTAGTTCTTCCTTATGATAATGTGATGCTTGTGATGGAAACCCGGCTTTCCTCCCTTCATTAATACACACGTTGTTAATGGAACAATGTAGTTTCTTTCTGTCTATTCTATAAGACTAGTTCTTTCATTTATGTATATACTTGAGTAGAGAGTATTTATTCCCCTCCAGAGTAGAGTATAAGTGATCTCAAACTATTCTTCACATGTAAGTTAAAACCCAAATCATCATCATACAAAACGACGAGTCTACTTGTAAAAAAAACATCAAATTATTAACATATATTAGCATATTCTTTTCATGCCCCTCTTACTTTCTGCGGCATAGATCGTTGATCTTTTGAATACATAATCTCCTTTACCTTCTCTTCTCATCTCTCATAGAAATCAGACTTTCTGAACCATCCCAACCATCCAACAAAATCCACCAAGACACCATTCCACACCAAAACCTACATCACAAAAGTCCCAATCCATGCCATGATCCTCATATCTAACAAAACCTAAGGTTAAAAGAAAACAAACCCAATTCCCACCACAATACCCCTTAGGTACCAATACCCAGCATCAACCTCTCCACCACAAGAAACCCTCCACCTTAAATATGCACAACTCGCACTTTCAAATAAACCAATCATCTCATCTTTTCCCCCTCCTTCACCCCCCAAAAACATCCGTCTTTTTCGTTTCCTCTCTCGTAATCAAGGAGGTATACGAGTATGCCAATTAGCACAGTAACTGACGTACCGAGTAGTCGCGAGCGATCTTGTACAACGTGCCGAGATGCAGGTTCGTAGATGTAGTTAGGCACTCGATGCTTCTCGCCTTATATTTCATCTATTCTTACATAAACCATCATCATCATCAACTAACTAACTCAGCGCCTCAGTTGCGAATATCGAGTACCTACCTCTATATCCATATAAGCACCCTCGTTTAAAGATTAAAAGCGAACAGAGTAACTATACTCCTTGTCCCCCGTATTATAATCAAGACTATCTACCTATCACACCAGTAAGTTTTCCACACACCACCTTCAAGATCAAGATAGGCATCAAGATCAAGATAGCCATCAGATAAAAAACACATAAAGCCGTCCAAAATACCCGAGTAATTTTCGAAAGCAAACAGGTATGAACATTTCGTAAATACATGGTGGAAATCAGCTGATGGTTTGAAATTCGATCAATATAATACTATATATGATATGATATGATATAATATACTCGAGTAGATAAATAATCATACAACTCCAATCGAACCAACCACTCATACTCATACTCATACTCACATTATTTCTTTCCCTGCAAAAGAAAAAGAAATCAAAAAATCCAAGTTCCGCAGAACTACAACTCAAAAAAAGATATCCAAACGTCAAACAAACAAATAAAAAATGTAAAGACCACCCCCCTTCCCCTTTCCCACTCCTCCCTCAACCTTCTAGATGCCAAATAATTCTTTCCGCATATTTTCCATTTTCTTCTACCATCCATCGCATCATCAATGCTAGGTGGGTGGCTCTATCAAAAAGAAAAGGTGAAATTTATATGCATCATCCCAGCTCATGCACCGACAAGCATTTGATTTCCACGTGCCGTAGAGACGCTCCAGTTGTGAAATAAAAAGAGAAGGAATTTACACGCAGTGGGACCACCAGTCATCGTATTTGACACACTCAAAGCCAGATTCGCAGTCGGTTGATCCAGTGTACCCCTTGCCACCACATTGGCTCCATTGAGCGACGGTTCCGGTAGAGGAGGTAGAGTTAGAATTTGCGGTGGCGGATGGAGCGCTGGATGGTCCAGCGACAACCTTGGTGGGGGAAGACTCTATTTCGGTGGCGGTGGCGACTAGTTTGGAGGAGGTGATGGTAGACTTGACTTTGGTAGTGAGGGTGGACCCGACGGCGGTGTAGGAAGGCTTAACAGAGGTAACGGAGGGCTTAGAGGTAGTTTCAGGGACGGAAGACTGAGTAGTGGGAGATGTAGTTTGTGAAGCGGGAGATCCTCCAAGAGCCTTGTTAATGTTAGCGAGATATCCCAAGTTTCCGACGACGGTGACCATATCCCAAGCCATGATGCCACCGAAGCTCTTGAAATTCTTGGAGTATGTGATGACATCCGCAAGAGTGGCTTGGTCAATGTATCCGCTGCCGGCAGCACTGCTGCTACCTGGGATACCGACGAAAACCTTCACGTCCTTGTTCTTGGAGTTGTTTGAGGCCCATGTGTCCCAAGTAGCCATGTTGAAGGTGCTCTGTGTAGTGCTACCCTTGACAAATTCTTCAAGGCCGCAACCGTTGTTGTAGAATTGCACAAAGACGGCGTCGAATGAGACTTGACCTTGAAGGAAAGATTTATCGGCCTGATCAGGGTATGGGCATTGTGGGGCAGCGGTCAAGTAGTATTTCTTGCTGGTTTCAGCATCTGAAAGTGTGCGGAGCTCTTGAGCAAAGACTTCCATATTAGTAAGACCCTGTTTTGCAAGATCAAAATCGAAACCATCAACGACAGCATCACCAAATGATCGAGTCTTCGAGGATGCGGTCTTGGGACCAAAGGCAGCCCAGATATCCTTGGCGGCAGTCTTAGCGGCATCAGAGCTTGTGAGCTCATTATCCGTGTAAGTTGCTCCACCAATAGAGAGCAGAATAGTCTTGCCCAAGCCCTGGCAAGTGATGATGTCTTTTCCGACTTGACTTGCATCAGCATTTCCGACAGTGACTTCCAAATTGTTGCTGGAGACCAAGAAAGCGACAGGAATAATGTTAATATCAGTGTCTGTCAAGATTCGTTAGTGTTTTGCCTTATATTCCTTCACCAATACTGATGAGGAAAGGTTCTTACTTGAGCAGTATGATGCGAGCGACCCTTGGTCGGGACCTTGACCCCAGTAGATGGCAACATTGTTAGAAGAAGTAGTACTGAAAGTAGCAAAGGCAGATGGAAGGGATGCAAGCATGCTTGCAAACCCAATGAGACTTTTTGCTGAGTACATGGTGAAATGAAGTAAAAGATTGTAGCAAATTCCAAATAAAGATATCAAGGAGAGTGATGGGATAAGAAACCCGAAAAAGCAAAAAAATGAATGTGAGTAGTTGTTGATGGTCCTCTAAGTTACAGGCAGGGCGAGCATACTTATATTCATATCATCTCGAGAACGGGAGGCTAATTTGACATCTGGGGAGCTTCGAAAGCCTCCCATTTTCACGCATGTAGTTTGCCACGAATAGATCATGTCGGATTGCGCCTTCTTGGAGCAAGTACTGGTTGCAATGGGATCAGTTCAGAGATGAAATCCAAATCCTATGCCAAGCGACCCAAGTCACGATTTGCAAGCCAGAATTCCTCCAGGGCAAATATCTCGATTTGTAATTCAAACATCTGACTAAAAAAGTGAGCCGACTTCCCAAATTCCTGATGAAAGAATTTCCCATCATGATAGGATTTAAGTTCAAATACTATCAGATCGTGAACAACTTGTTCTAGAACTGAGAGATTCAATGCTCCAGAAGGATTTCCTGTTCGTCAACACTCGGGTAGTTGATGAGAACCGGGGGGCCAGAATTTTGTTAGCAAGATTTCGTCAGCCCTGATCTATTGTAGTTGAGCACAATCCACAGAAATTCGAAGACTTGGTGTCAAGAAGAAGTCAGTGGCACAGGCACAATGAGAGGCCCCAAAAATATAGAGCGTTTCATACCATGTAGTGTCGAATCTCCAGTATATCTAATTAGGTACCGGTAGCTATGTCGGAAATATGGCCGACTATCTATAAATACCGAGTTACTGCTCGCCAAAGAATAGCATTGGTTAGGATCGCTGTATCACACTATCAAATCTCATGAAGGGCTGCTCTGGCATACACGTGTGTATAGTACTGCGGCGCGATTGATTACCACGACCTAGACAAAGACCAACAGCCTGGTCTGGATCAATCCACCAATCATACCCGCGTAACATTTGACTGGCACAAGGGCGGGAAGCAAAATCCTAACTGAGAGTGAGAGCCGGAAAAGCCAGAAGATGACTGTAACATTGCCAGGTTCGTGTCACCGAGGCAAAAATTAACGGCTCGGACAGCGAGGTAGGTTACTGCGGCGAAGAGTGTTAGGTTTCATGTGCACCCCAAGAAGAATGAATTACTCTGCGGACTCTGCTTGGGAAGTAATGAACCTCGTCTCAATACCGTCGTGTTTGGTGCGTCCTCTGCGTGTCGATGTGACGTTAACGTTGGCTATTCGCACGCTTTAACCCACATGCATACTCGAGTACTCTACACTGTGCATGATTCGGTTTGGGGACCTTTCTGATTACATCATGACTCAGGCACAAGATCGATCCGCTTCGATCCGCTTAACCTTGACCCCTGAAGCTAAACTCCTTTGAACCTTTCGTGGAAAAGCGAGAGTCAGCCGTGAAGGATGAAAATTTTGGTGATGATTTTAATCCTCGATTCATTGTTACAGTACAGTCTTCGAACGAAGATGAGATGAGAAGATTAGATATTAGATCGAGGGCACGAGTAAGGTTCAATCATATCCTTGGAGAATATGATTGTACCTATTGGCCAATTCATGAGTCTTGTCCCCGCACAACTAGGGATTTGCTGACTAGATGAAGGATTTCCTCTTGATGAGGCTTATGATTTCCATGATTTATATAACTAATGTGTTCTCACCATCTATTCTGGAATCTAAACTTCTTACCACATACCTTTCCAGTATCATCTTTTGGCACCTTCCTCCCCCTCATTTCGATCCACCAGTCGATGAAGGAATGCTATGTCACGGTGTCACTCAAGTACTTCATCCAACGTCTATAATTGGTATATCGTATCAGGCTTGTGCATATACAGGTCCTAGAGGAAGTTTTGAAAGAGGACCCCTCCTTCCCTTCCATCTTTCTCTCAAATCCTTCGTAAAGCCAATCGCAATCCCTTCCACATCTGCTGGTGTGAAATCATCCATGTACTCGATATTTGATCTTTATTTCCGATACCAAAACTTTGAATAGAGGATTGGGGAAGATGGCGGAAGACTTACCTCGAGGTTGCAGAAATATTGTGGCAAAGCAACGTATCTAATGTACCCGCCGAAGCCCAAATGTGTTCGAAGGAGGAGTTCTCCATTAATTCAACGCAAGTAAATCTCATATGGAGACTGATACCACGTGCGATTGACTTCTGACGACTTCTCTACCCTGTCACTCGTAAGCATCGTCTTCCTTGGTGTCAGCACTCAGGACTTTCAACGTTGACATAGCGACTATGAATGTATTTGTACACAACCCCAAAAATTGACGCGGAAAAAGTAGGCAGGATCCTACGAGAAACTCTGGAATGGATGGCCATTATCCCTCTCAAGTGAGCTGGATATCTCATCTCAATTGCCTTCACACTCCACCAAGTACTCCACAGCACAGAAACGCAAAAGTTTACCCCGAGTAAGCGAACCGGGAGTAAGGGAGATTACCGGGAGACCAGTGAGATGATAACCATGCATGAGCCTTACCAGAAAAATAAGCATATAACGCGACGTGGAGGATTTCACAATAGCTTTTGGCATCATGATCCTGATGAATATATCTATCAACTTGGATGAGTGGTTCATGTAATCTCCCGGCTTGTATTTTGGTGTGTTCGATCTCATATATATCATGACACCCATCCGGCGTATAACTCCCTCCTGAGGGCTGCTCTTTCCCACGATGCATGTTTTTCATGAGAAACACGTCCATGATACCTGCCGATCTAGATGCAGGAGAACGGCGCTATAATCATGAGTTATTCCGATTCTCATCTCTGAATTGAACCAAAAACCCAACACATAAATCGCCTCGACAATGGAGAAACCACCCGAGAAAGTTGCTCCAGTTGAACAACATCCACATCGAAATAGCGAACTTTTCCGTAACGCAACCCATATCATTCCAGGAGTATCACTCCAGGAGTATCATTCTGTACATCATATCAACTGTACGATAACCCTCCATCCATCGCCGAGATTGCCGGAAGCGAGAGCTCCAGGCCCGAAAACAGCAATCGATGGATTACCACAAGATCTCCCTAACGAGTACATGGCAAGATTTGTCTGCCCAATTGCCGAGCGTCCGAGTACTGGAAGTGTAACTACACCAGCAGTCTACCTTGGGTTGTATCGATTTGAGAATTGATAGATGCCCTGTGCGGTCACAAGTCACGAACAACGGCTGAGAGGTTGGCGACGGCAGAATCTCGCGATTTATCATTCATGTGAATATTGCGAATGTAAAGCACAAAGAGCAAGAAGGCCGGTGGTGGAAGTTAAGGTCGAGACGGAAGTATATAGTCGCTTGAGGATCAAGATTGATGATGTGAGGATCATAGCTCGGATTATTTGCTGGAAGGGAAATTTTTGGGGCCCGCCGTACATGAATGTATCTGCCGGGAAGAGAACATATGGATGGGCAGAATCGGTGAATATAGAGCTAGAGAAGATATCTCATGATTCAAGTTAGATTCAGATATTGAAAAGTATCATCAACCCTTGAGCCCGAGATATTATCCAATTGTGAAACCGAAGTCTAGATATCAAAAGTGCATCCATCATAAGCATATACCTAGCTTTGGGTGATACCTCGCTATTGGAGTTCCGCTCACAAATTGGCATATATGATACGGTAAAATGCCCATCGAGTCCTCAAATGATACTATTTGGATGATTGTTAGATTTGAGCATCCATCAACTACTCTCTACTACCACCGTACCACACGAGCAAGATTCAAACTGGCCATCAAAACAAACCCTCTACTCACATACCACCTCACGAATATAATCCTGGAACTAACTAATCAACACGCAAGATCACAAAATACGCTTCAAAACACCAACCACGCCTTAAACTCAACGATAGAGTAGAGTACAAGTAGAAACCAATAAACATACCCCCTAACCCCTTTAACCCACCAACCTTAACCTTAACCTTACCCTGACCCTCACAGTAGCGAGCTATCCCCACCCAAAAAACAAAAACCGCTCCCCCGCCCTCCTTAGAAAAAAAACATCAAAAGAATCCCCCAAAAGCAGAAAAAATGCAACATCCGTGAATCGAACACGAACCTCCACCTCACATGAACGAATCTCCAGATTCATAGTGGAAGGGTGGAATCCTAACCATTGGACCAATGAAGCGGAATATTTGCTTGTTTTGATGACATCTGCTCATCTATATATTTCCATATACGAATATCTGAGCGTGGGATGTGGATCCGAAAAGAGGTGATTGGCTGATGTGCGATGGAGGTGGGACCGGTGGACTTTGAGTGTGGAGTCATGGTGGGTCGGTGCACGTGTTCATGCCCCAACATCCTCTCCGGACTCCGGACTCCGCACCGAGGAATAACGCGAACAATGATGGGATGGGATGGGATGGGATGGATATGCTCGATGGTCTGTGCACGTAGCCTTATCCTGAAGACGACCAGACTCGCACATGAACGTACAGTGTAAGCAAGCGAACCACCACGATATCCGAGGATAACAAAACGCATCTCGAAGTCAAACTACGATTACCATTCTGGTCATTTCATGGCGCAGCGCAAATCGAGATATAGTCATGAGTATCATGATTCTGTCATAAATATCATGAGGAAATACCGCCCCTCCTCCCCGCCCCCCCCCATGGCCGGCTAGGGAGGTTGAGGCATGGCAGTGTACGAGTATACGCAACTGAAATATCTCGTTCTGGCAGACGTTCGCGAAATGAACGTTTCATCACCTTTTGTCGCCTGGTGGGATATCGACATCGAGCTTGTCATGGATTGGTCTAGTATTTCATAGGCTTTTACGTGGGACACAATGTGTGGAGCGATACAGGGCAAAAACCGTTTACAATTCCTCCAAGAGAGGAAATCTGGCTTTCTATTTGGAGATTCCTATGATTAATTGTGCAAGGTCTATTGATACACAAGAGTTCATCTGCTAGGGTGTCGTGAGCCTCAACCAATGTGAAAATTAGTGTCCCCTGAATCACCAGTTTATTAGCAGCTGCTTCTCGTATGACGGAGCCCAGACGAGGACCGTAATGACAAGGGCGAGTCAGAACCGAATCAACTTACAGGATTTTTATTCAATGGATTATTCAACGACTCATTGTCCTGCAAATTGTTGTCCGCTTCGCTATTCGTGCTATTCAACGCTGATGGATCCATAGTAAAGCGAGTTGCATCCGGATCAAGAATCCAATTTTTATTCGAGTCTGTTGAAAATGGTGGTTTTGCGTTTCTATATGGGTATGCTGCATTCGAAATCGAAGAATCAGAAGAAGGCGTGTTTCCAATTGGACGCCAACCAAAGTCAGTATCGATCGTTTCGCTTCCCGAACCCAGTTGCTGATGTGGTTTTGGTAGATGGCTTGCTCCTGTAAAGCAAGCGGGTGCTATTTGTGATGCGGAATCGAATTGATCTTGCTGTATAGTTTGAGGAGATGTTATGGAGGATATGACTGGAGTCTGGCTGATAGCAATCGAGCTCCGAGAAGAGTTGTCTTTTGGCCATGCTTTGCGTTTGAAGGTGCGGGGAAGAGCACAGAAATCATCATCATCTACTGAAGATGTAGTATTCCGTAGCTTGTAGAGAGCGTTTGCGAAGTCTATGCGATTGAACCCCTGTGCTCGAATCTCAAGTTCGAGTTGAGCAGCAAAGTGTTTTGCCATGACATGTTTCTTCCCAATAGCCTTCAAAGCTGACACCATGAACTCTAGATTGCTGGCGCTTTGCGGGTTTGGTTTTTCCTTTCTTGCATCTTGAAGAATTGCTCCCGATGCAACATAAAGAGAAAAGCCTATCCATGAGCTCATCTAAGATGTTGTTAATAATTTCCTCGAGAACTTAGATACGGTAATTGAACATACCTTGGATAGATCAAGGTGACTGACAAGACGCATCAGGTTCGTGATTTCTTCAGCCGCCATCAAGCTTCTCGCTTCGCTTTGCTGGATAAATGATTGACTGATGTTTTCCCGTTCAGCAGTCAAGACTGCTCCTTGATGTAGACAGCCAATCCCTCGTCAAAAAATGCATCGTAATCTGATATGATACTTACATTGTTGAACAATGTATATTCATATGGAAGAAGACAATGTTTGGATCTCGCAGTCCAGCAGGTAACCTTAAATTATCCGGCAGGAACATGAATGTACTAGACAATACATTATCCATTTTTCGATGCCTCTTCCAGAATTCGCCATTGGCAACGTCGTTGGCACCTTCATCTGGGCCACTTTGGAACATGTGCTCGGTGTTTTGACCGAATAGACATGCTGATAAAATAACACCAGCAAAAGATGACATTGTAGAAGCACCCTCGGGAGTCAATGCTTCGACTAACGAGCATGTCTTTTCTTCGATACCTAGATCAAATGCGTCGTTAGAACATGGTAAATTTGTTTTAATCTGCAGATATTAGTGTTGTGCTTCTTTTGAACAGTTCCACCCATACCTTTTGCTCATCGAACATCATTGGCCATCCGGTAGCACAGCTAGACCATCTGTCGCCATAGTAGGCTGCCCAGAATGTTCTTCGTCGCTCCTCCAATTCAATCCAATCCTTTGCCGGAGGCAATAGCTTTTTTCCTGAAAATCCCCCCTCCGCATCAAGCCTCTGCAAAGAAAGCATATGACATAAACGGGCACTAGACTATTAGTATGTATCGTTGATGCGGGCTCTAAGACTAACCATCTACCAGTACTCATCCATGCTCGACTGAAATAAGCGTTTGTGGCCTCGTAGTTACTAATGATTGACCAGGTTTGGGCAGATTGTATGCATACAAAAGCCTCACCACGGCCCTAATCTTCATTAATACCAAGAAATAGAATCGATCTTATGTGACGAAACTTCAACTCTGTTATCTCAGCATACTTTCTAGCCCTCTCGTAGAATATTTCGGCATAATTCTGATAGTTGTCAGAAAGTGCTGGGCATGTCAGCTTATAAGCGATGAGAAAGGGTACCATTCGTACATGCTGCCACCACCATCATAGCATATCGTAAAGCGACTGGCGGTTTGTGATTCGCTGGCATATTCAGAGCGGCAAAGAATCTGGCTTTATGTATCATAGGTAGTGTGACATGAAATCTTTCGAAATATATTCGGTATCTGTTCTATCAGTACATGTATATCTCCTTCGCCAAGAATCCAAACATACAATTCATCCATCAAACTCTCGGGGGGCAGAGGTTCTTGCAGCCCTAAGCTTATAACTTCTTGAGAGAAGAAGTCGCCAATTGGCACCGAAGATTCAGCCCCCAGATTTTCATTCATGGTATCAAATCCCAAATCTTGTAACACCTCATCTGCAAAATTCATATTCATATCTATATTTGTGGCACCCCAATCTGGCTCTGCATTCGCGTTCGTCTCAACGGCATCATTGGCAGCCAAGTGTTTCGTTTCTGCCACAAGTTGAGTTTCCACTTGTGCCAATCTAGCCTCCAACTCTTTCATATTTCTCCTCTTTGCTCCTGCATTCCTCCTCCTCTCTGGGTATTCGCACTCGCGCAACAATCTCTCGCATGTTCCGCATCTGGGCTTTACCCGATCGCATTTCAGCTTCCTACGTCTGCACGACACACATGATATCGTTTTCTCGACGCCTTTCTCTTTACCTTCGCCCGGCGCAGTGCCGGTTCTATTCGTTTCTGGCGCGACAGTATCATTGCCAATTGCAAGTGAGAGCAATGCATCCTGCTCGGGGGAGGTCGACATTAGAACGCTCCGGTTGTGGCTAACCTTATTGTAAACTCAAGGCAAGTTGCCCAATGAACCGTGTCCAAATGAGCGAAGGGGTTAAAGACAAGAAGACGAGTGCATTCTTAGATTAACTTGGTGAACCTTACAACTGCATGTTGTCGCCTTGAGCAGATCTCGGGGAATAATGATATCACGTGAGTTTGTGGATTTCTGGATTTCTGGATTTGCTGTTGCATGTCTAACCTGAAATGAATGCTTGTATGTCATTTGGGGAAAGTCTTACTCGAGTCGAGTAGAGAAAGGCGTTCACGGTTTTGGCGCTTTTCAGGGGTGAAAATTGTGTGACTGTATGAATAACACTACTCTCTAGCTCTTTACACCTGGCCGAGTCCGTAAGTTCACCGTCTTCCTATCACAGCAGAGAAACAAAGCTGGGTGACTCCATTGCGATGGGATGGGTATCAGAGACTAATTACCGACTCCGCACGTTGGGTATCCCCAAGCTCGAAATGCGAAGCGTTAAGCTGCATCTCCACCCCTGGCAAACCCCACTTCTCGCCTTTCCAGGAATCCTACCGCTTTTGGGGGTTTCTTGCGCCAAAGCCCTGGGTGACTTTCCAACGTATACCCGGCGAGTGTCTATTGAATGTCAGTGCAGAGTTGAGGACATCCCACGAGAGACGGTTCGTGAGCTCATTTATAAGGAGTATTTCCATCACAGTCAGTGAGCCCATCATAATAGTGCAATTTAAGGGCTAAAATATGCTGGTCAACATCGAAATTGTGTGGCGAAAGACATTCGACAATATTCGGCCGGTTGTAGAGAATTTTTCACATCAAGAGTGGCGCGTGGTCTTCGCAGATTTCTGGATCTTCAGGCCAGACTACCGTGACCATTCTGGAAGTATTCCCTCATACTTGCCTTTTGGTTAACCTAGGTTTGTTGAGAACAATAGCGAAGGGGATCGGCCAGGTAGTTAGGTATCTTTTGCAGAAGTATGTCGTTGTTTAAGTCTGTTTGTCCACCATCCTTCAGCATTGCACTGATTACGCATTCTCGCAAGTTGCCCGATGTCTCTAGCTGCTTTTCAAATGCAACCTCCGAAAGGGAAATCTTTTGCTCTGGTGTATTATTCCGGTTTGGACATCTATCAGGTCTGTATCATCCGTGGGCGGTCAATCTTTGGAGGAATTAGAAAGAGCCAGTAGTATCTATGGCCACCTAAGAATATCAGATCAGAGTGGAGTTTGTATGATATCACACCCATAACCTAACAACTGTGACTTCCACCTGATAACTTGATGTCCATCTGCTATAGTGTATACACAGCAGTCATACCAGTCTATGCATAAGAATACGTATACAGGGGATTTCAGAGAGCCAACACAGTTCTCGCCATGCATAACCATCATGACATAAAAGGAAATGGCTCTTGAGATGTCTAAGAAGACTTAATCAGAATACTCGAACAAGCTTCCAAGAAGAGGGACCGCTGAAAAGTGCAATTTGTATATAAATTTCAAATACGAGTCGAGGAAGATTTCAAATCCATAGCTCGCGTTGAGTAATATGAGTTATCAAAACTACTCGAGTACAGAGAGATGAAATATAATTCCTCGCAGTAAATTTCGACTGAGAAAAAGACCGGAAATATCTTTCTCCAAAAGAGAGACGAAGGAAGAAAGAAAGAAAGAAAGAAAAAAAAGAAAAAAAGAAAAAATATTTCGCACTCATAACTCTTCAATCTAGATCGCGAACTCTGCCCGTCACTTGAGGAAGGTAGGTGAATCGAATATGTTATGTTCCACCAACAAGCATCCGTTTCCATTCATGCCAAACCGAAGCGTCAGGGATCGAAACAGCACAAGTATTCTACTCCGTAGACTCGACGTGATATGAAATACCACACGTAACAAAACCATCGCATAACGATGCGACCGTTGGTGCGTGGAAAACAAACGATAGAGAGTGCCAATAGAAGCAGAGATCCCTAACGAACGAAGCCCCATTTCACGTATCGTGAGGTAGGGACATCGTGAACGAGTTCGAAAAGATCCCGAAGGAAGGACGCCGACGATGCGAACAAGCCGCGAGATGAATTGGCAAGGACGTGTCATTGACACGATGCAACCACATTGATCAGCCGAACCGTAACTCAGGTATTCGTCAAGACATGAGATGCAACGAAGAAACCTCAATATCTGCAGCCCCCACCCAAGATTCCAAAGAGAAACGACGAGGTGGATGATCGCCTGCGGTATATCTTTCAAGGTTCTTGCCACACGTCTCTTGAGACCAAGCCTGCAATCTCACACGTATATAGTCATATGAGCTGGAGAGAAAAGCAACGAGAACAATATTAGATAAGCACCTCCAAAACTAACCCACCACCTTCCAAACCCAACGTGTTACCCAACCCAGCCCAACGCACCCCACCTCACCTCACCTCACCCCAGACTCCCGGGCCCCAACCGCGACCCGATATACGAAGCCTCAAGCTCGGCCCCGCCGACATGATGCGTGAGAGAAGAAAAAAATCTTCGCTCGAAACAGATCAAGGATCGCCCCTCTCCCAAATCCCTACAAGCCCCTACAAACCCGACGTAACCTGGCCGTGGACCGTGGTAGACCAGTCACGTCGATATCACCCAATCATCCGAAGAAAAAAATCTCGTATCACAAATCGCTGTAATCTCCCTACGGGTCCGGTCCAAGCGGAGGGATTTTCCATGGTTGGTGGGGAATGTGGAAGCATCGTTAGAAACCGGGGCCGAGTCTGGCCACTCAAAGTATTCGTGACCAAACATGATGGCTGTTCCGGGCGAGTTCCAAGAGGCTCCTTCAATTTTGCGGCGTGCCGCAAGAAAGTTCTGAAACCTTTCCCGGTTCGTTTCACGAACCNGAGCCATTCATCGAGAACACTCGAAACGGCGTGGCTAGACGGCGAGGTATCAATGGCTTGGCTTGTGAAACATCACTCTCTCACTCGGCACGGCACAAAATAACAGATTCTTCACATCAACATAGCCTGAAAGCCCCAAAAATTTGAGTCAAAATACATCTCCGTTTCTTCATCTATATTCCACATCATTGCAAACTACCTAAACGATCCCCACAGGCCTAGATTGCCTGAACAGGCCATGTACATCTAGTACCCATCAGCCCATCCATAAACAACAGTGAGCAGTTCAAAGAAAAACTTGCTGCCATCGTAATCACATCATGTAAAACAGATGATCGTTAACCTAGATCAATCCCTGTTCAATTTTTCCCCATCCATATCCCAACACCACAAGGTTCTCCCAGGTGAAAAAGACGAGAGAAGTACCAATTAGAGGCTTCAGGCCTCAAAGAACATAAAAAGACAATATCCATTGACAAAGAAAAGGGTATGATGTTTAGTATCCAGAAAATGTCCCGCCGTGCTCAAAATGCGCCAGTATTGCGCTGAAAGGTATGATACAATGAAACGAAATGACCATCCATGAAAAGATGATGAAAAACATGCAAAAAATAAAGTCGTTAAATAGCAGTGAGATATCCCCGAATAAAAAGGGGAGAACCATGAAGGTTAAGCGGAAGAGTGATTAGCTCTCCTCGGTAATTCCAACCTCACCACCCCCTTCTTCTCTCCATTCCCGGCTTCGAATAGTCATTCTTTTGATGCCACTGACCCGGCCTGCCCAAAGGCTTTCAACCGGGGTTCGCAGTGTGTATCCTCGCTGACTGCTGATAACACCAATAGCCTGAAGGACTGACTTCCTGCTATCCCTACCAAATACAGCAGGGTGGTTGATCCACTCTAGACTGGCTTCCAACTCAGCATCTAGAGCCGAAACAGTGATGGGATCGATACCAGGTGCAGTAACGACGGCCGAGAGTGCATCAGTCGAATGAGGTCGAGGGATGGGACCGAGGGTGTGATTTGAGGCAACTGTAGTAGCAGATGTTGGTGAAGGGGTGCGACGTCGGTCGGGAGTACGATTTGTAGGGGATGAAGAGCCAGCGCGGGATGAGAGGTTGTTGTTAGGTGATTTCGAGGGTGGGGGGATTGGGGGTAGACCACCCTTTCCTAGACCCTTCAAGATTGAACGCGTCTCGCTCAAGAGATGTTGTGCACGATCATGCTGACCGCGAGAAACCAAGGTAAGAGCTCGTGTGAGCATATCGGATGTGAGAAGTTCCATACGGCGTTGAACAACGCTTGGATGAGGTGGAATGGGTGGGGCGCTATTCCAGGGAGTGTTCTTCTTTTGATTCGTTAACGCAGGAAGCATAGTTATCGCCAATAGTGAAGGGCGGGGCAAGTGAGTGAGTGTTCCATCTCGGAGGATGTCACCCCAGGTTAGGTCTGCTTGAATCAAAGGTACCTCCTCTATCGAAACAACTCGTTGATCTTCCTGATCCGCTGACCCACCAAGAGCCTCGAGACCAGAAACTATAGAGTCCCACGGGTCTTGCGCTAGTTGCTCCTGCGAAGCGTTATCTGGAGCAATGGCTAGTTGCACTAAAATGTCCCTCTTGTCCCCAAATCTGAGGTCACCCAAGGAGGCCTCTGCATCTTTACCTGTTGCACGCCTAGTGATCTGTAAGGCTCCGCTAATTTTAACAAATTTAGCTGGCGATCCTTCAGGAAGTCGGAGTTTTAATTTCACATTTTGATGTGACATTGTTTGCAGAGATCCAAGACAGCCAGCAAGACATTCGCGTAACATCATCCAGTCTTTGACGTATGTGTAAGAGGCTTTCGTTCGCGTTGATAATTCTATCATCGTGTCTGGCTTATGTGTCATGCCGAGTCCGAAAGAGTGAACAGCAATTCTAAGAACAATTGGTTAGCAGTGTTTTTCTCTAGTAGAGAAGATTCGAGCCACTTACTTTGCTGCCTCAGCCCTCGACACCACAAAATCCACGCCCTCCGCATCAGATGTGGATGAGTCGCTAATCAGAAGAATTGTGGCGATCGGATTGTTTGACCTTCGTTGCATGAGAAGATCCATTGCAACATTTGCGCCCTCAACAACATCTGCTCGATGGCTCTTGTGCCCAACTGGTCGAAGAGAGGCCAAAACCTGCTGCCATCCATTCCATGTCTTGCTAGTCATTCCCACAAGTGGCGCCGCACCACCACTAGAACCAAAGGTGACCAAACCCATGCGATCACGATCTCCAAGGTTGGAAACCATGAATTTAAGAGCATCTCTCACAAGATTAATCTTCACGCCTTGCATCGAAGAAGATACGGGAATGACAACGACGATATCCACTGGAACATGTATTGCAGCAGGTAATCGTGGACCTCTAGAGGCATTAGCATACTCTGACTGCACAGTGGCGACAGATCCCGATCTGACTCCATAGCCCGACGAATTGACTGATTTTCTCCGTGGCCCTATGGGGTCGCGATTCCATTCTTCTTCTTCTGGCTCGGAAAGATCAGAATCTGGACTTCGTGACGGAGATCCTTCAATCGCGTTCAAATCTGACAATGCTTGATGCCATAACTTGAGCTGATTGCGATTGTCGAATTTGAGATGAAATGATGGTAGTTCCGCCACTGAGAGGCTCAAGGTCAATACATTGTTATCTTCAGCAGGTCGTAAGTTAGCGGCGGTGATTTTTTCTGTTTGTCCAAGAGAATTACCAGATCCCGACTCGATCACTTCATTCAGATGCTTCTTGATTAAGATTGAACCTTTGAGAGTCCATCGTGCGTTTTTTCGAACTCCGTTAGAGTCATCCCAAGGTTGTGATGATGAACCCTTTTTTTCTTTCACGCAAATAAGCATTTCCGCGAAAAGAAAACATTCCAGCTCCTGCCACGATTGTTTATCTTTTCCAACTCGAATGATCCCATGAAGCCGCAGCTTCCCGAATCTGCTTTTCATTAGTGCCTCCTTATGGTCTTGGGGGGATTTTCATATGTACCTGTTGAAATCAAGACCGTGCCAATTATCCACCCTGGCCCGTAAAGATTCTGTAATTTCATCCAAGACTTCTGGAGGTTCGTGAGGATAGAAGCGTGGTGCACTCCGCGCAGGAGATGGTGGTCGAGCGTAAGTGTCTTCGAGGCGAATGTTGGGTAGTGGGGGAGCGCTTCGAATGTCATCTGGATCGGGTCGCCACTTGTTGTCAGGCACCTCAATGGTGATGAGGCAAGTCAGAGTTTGCTGCTGCCTCGATCTATTCAGGGTAGGAAATTCTGAACGGATGCTGACGACTGGAGCTGGTATGGGATTTCGTGTGACGCTTGCTCGAGGACTCATAATATTCGACTCCATGGCTTGTACATCATAGTCATGACGACGGAGTGGACCGCTAACCGTAGTCTCTGCGTAACCAACAGATGATGGAGCATTTTCGCTATCGTTTCTTTCATGTGAGGCCCTCGACGGTTGTGCATATCGATCCATGCGCTCTCTACTCTCTCTGCTATCTCTGTTGCTGCCATTGTCTCTACTGTTATCTCTCATTTGAGTATCTTGGCTGCTTGGTCTAGCCTTAGCCACCCGAGCATTGGATCCCCGACTCTGTGGTCGTATCGCTTGCGTTTCCCAAGTCGCGGGAAGAGGAGTGGGAGCGGGCGTGGGTTTTGACCTGACGGGCTGCTCGCTGGTAGAAACTGATCGCACAATACTACTTAGCTTTTCTGAGGGCATGACAGAGATCAGCTTTCTGCTCGGGGAAGACGCACCAGTATTGAGAGTCTTACCAATGTTAAGAACATTGCCTCCTCGACTCGTATCCAGACCCAATGGCGCATTGCACGTTGGGCAATATTGAGCTTCGCTCTCCTTGATGTATTCGTAGAAACATGCCTCGTGTGAGAGATGGCCACATGAAAACTGTAGTATTCGCTCGCCCCGCAGTGTGTGTTCCAAAGGTTCTTCGCACACGGCACATTCGCTTCCCACAAACGTCCTCTCCCTCCTGTTACGAGTTCTGTCTGTGTCCAACATTCCTGACATGCCACCACCAGCTCGCTGTCTAAAATCACGATTCGCCTTGCTAGCTAGAAGGAAGAGCGACGAGGGGGGCGGATGGGAGTGCAAACGAGTAGACAGTCGAATCTGGTGATTATCTGACGAAGAATAAGTATTCGACAGTTAATATGAAGGTAATTTACGTGCGTTATTAGTGTGAGCGGAGGGGTGGAGTAAAAAGGCAATTTGGAGTTTGGCTACTGCGTACCCTTTTTGGTATGGGATCCTGCAATGCGAGCTCCACCAGGTGGATCCTGGTTTGGGTCTTTCTCTCGCCTCCTGGATCTTTTATCCGACAGACTGAGTAGTCCGAGCTCATACAACCTTGAAACCTGGTCCTCTTGCTCCTGTCCTCTGCGGCCAGAGCTAGTGGGAGGGGGGGGAGTCCTACTGGTAGTGGGAGTGGAAGGGGTATGATGTCCCAAGAACCTTTTCGACATGAACCACTGTTTCGGAGGGTCTCGTCTTCAGAGCTCGGTTCAAACGTGACTTTGTCCGCCCGCTCTGCTCTGGATCCGTCCCCCCTGCTGATGGTCCTGTCTGTCAATTCGAGATTTTCGAGTAGTAATGTAATCTTGCTCAGCACATATACAGTAATGCTTGCTTGCCTGCTTGCCTGCTTGCGTGAGAGTGAGTCGAGCGTGAGTCGAGCGTGAGTCGAGCGTGAGGTGAAGCGCGGCCAAATCCGGGCCAGTCCGGTCCCAGGAAGAGTTGGAGTGGCAATACTGCGTGCGCACTGTAAACGTCTCAATTTCAACAGTATCTTTCGAAACTCTAAATGGGGATGTGGGAAAGCGAGCCCGGTGAAGCAGCACCGAAATGGTTACAGGAGTTGAGTGTCATCCAAGAGGTGTGACGCTGCGGGGAATTGGTGAACACACTTTCCGCTCCCACTGTGCTGACGATTCACGGCTTAGGTCAGAGTTATGGAAGAGGGTCGGAGATAGGATGAGCACTATCTGATGTGGCTCAAGATCCCGTGTTTGGTCAACGGGCTGCAATTATGAAGTGACGAGCTGAAGGCCCAGGCCAATAGGATATCGAATGCAAATATAAGTCATTCGACAGGGCGCCCGGGGACTTTGCGAGTCACCGGAAGGGGCAAAACTTGCGAATATGGTAATTATGAAATGGTGCGAATTGCGTACAACGGGTAATGGAGATTATTTGTGGGAATCTTGTGATTGAGAGATAAGAAGTAGTGAGCGAAGAAAAAACTTGACAGGCGGATGTGAGGAGTTGACACCGTCCGTCTACTCCCCGTGGTGGTAGCACGTATCTAGGCAGTCAAGGCATTAGGACGCTCATATTAAGCCGGAATACCATTTTACCTATTCTCTAACAGTCGTATGCATGGGTATGGGCACCTAGACGATGGGCGTTGTCCAAGAAAGGGCTACCTGCCGGCACAAGACGGAGTGATTTCAAGGGCTTTTCAGAGTGGCTTCTACAAGGACGTGACGGGATTGGGTCAGTGGAGGGCTTGGGTTGCAAATTTGGGTGAATTATGGTGGTGGTGGTGTTGGTGGGAAGTGGTGATCCCATTGATGCGAGCGAGATCCAGGATTAATGAATGGCAGCAACGGCAGCAACGACAGTAACGACTTCAGGCAGTGATAATCTTGGTCGTGATATCTCCGAAATGCTCACCACTGCTTGAGGAGATAGGTATACCTCGGGTAAGCTTTCTTCTTCGTGTTTACTCGCGTAGTCTGTGTAGAGCATCCGGAAAACATGGATCTACTCGAGTCTGGATGGATTGAAGCATCATTGCAGCAGTTGCATCGAAAATCATACCGAAAAGGTCGAAATGAGAGGTTTCCGAGCTGGGAAATTAGTACTTGCCCGACATCGAAATGAAGGGGCGAAAAGGTCGAATAGATGAGAAAACGTCATGATCCATTGTTATTTTGAAGATTGAAATGGGCGGCGGTGCTACAGCATGACAACGTGAAGATTTGACTACAGCACTCGAGTACAGCACTCGAGTACAGCTTGCTTGCTTGCTGGCTTCCATGTACTCCTTGACAAAGCGCGACAAAGTTCTGTAGAACGACAGGAACCGTGGCTTGTAGGCTGTACCAATAACTGCATATCTCATGCAGGCCTATCCCCGAGAATAATGGACACGTTCGATGTCCGTGCAAATCCCCTAAAAGCTTCAAGGCGATTGGTTTTAGAACGTATTTACTCGAGTGTGTTTTGAAGAGTTATTTGGATTTAAATTTGGGAGTTTTTAGTGTGGAAGGGAAAGTAAGGCTTGTGCTATATACATTTACATATAAATTCCATCGTTATAATAAAATCCCGTGTTAAGCGAACGTGTTGATGAACCTCGGGTAGTATTCAGCTCCTTTGGGACTTCACCCGTTCTTACTTCATCTCCCAAAGATTGATCCTCAATCTTCAACCCCCACTACCCCCCCGTCTGTAGGAAGTCCACCGGTATCACGACAAAAATAGCCATACTGCTTCTGTACTATATCCCAGCATCCGGCAGCAAAGCGGAGTAGTCATCAAAAGTCATTTATGAGAGGTCTCAAACTTAAATGCATATCGTACCAATCACAGTTTAGCCTTACTACATACCTAGATCCATGGTTCGCGCCCGTTACCTCTTGGGTTTTCCTAGTCACCAGGGTCCTCTCCGCAGGATGATTGCAGGAGAATCAAAAGTCGCGAAGTATCATTATTGCTGTGTTATCATTTGGTTTTACAGGAGAAGTACCTATCTGCTCATTCCTTCTGGTGGTCAGTGATGGCAGGGAGTTCGGAAGAGATACTGCACTCGAAACCTTTTCTTCGGAGTTTCAAGTTGACAAGAAACAGGACGCTCTAGACCTCGAACCCCTATCCTCTCCAATACTGTGCAGCACAGTACAGTATTCGGTTCTTACCGTTCTAGTTTCTAGTCTCATACAGTTTTCTCAGTGTCCGGAAAAGGGAAGAAGAAAAAGAAATTGTTGGTCTCTTCCTTCCCGTAAACAGAAAGCGAAGTGGTTCGGATACGAAAGCCTTTAACGTCTTTGGCTGACAGTGAGCATCTACTCAGCTGTTCTAGAAAACTGAAAATAGATTCATCATTGCGGACTATCCTGTACTATTTGTCTCTGTCATCTGTCATGTTGATCCGGACCCCCATTTCTCCAAACTTAATCAACCTTGAGGTTAGACCTGTTGTAAGATTCTTATTATTAACAGCCCCAAAATGGATATGCTGTACTCCCAAGACTTCAACCCTACAGGATGGGGCATAAAAGAAGTCAAGATAATGATCTGCCTATAAGAAATACATCAAAACCTCTTTATAAGGATCCTCCATACAAAGATAACCTCTTTACTCGAGTATAAGGATATTCATCTTGGTTGCAATGTATTTTTGGTAAAGAATTCGCTAATTAACATCCTTTTACTCGGATCAAGATATCCTTAATTTCTTCGGCCCCAAGACTTTGGTATAACTTTGGTATAACTTTGGTATATCTTCAATTCATATGGTAATTATGAAATTATATTATATTCATGTTGAATTTGAATACATTAGATATTGTCATAGTTTACTGATGATCATATGACTGAATATGGATCTCAAATACTATATCATCGGAACTACGGAGCCGTCGAACTTCGATATAAGAATACCTCCAGATATCCTTATTTTTGGCGCCAACAAAAAGTATCCTTATTCAGCCGTTTTGCTGTAGAAGTAACAGATCGGTTTCTGCTAGATGCTTAACCAAAAGCTCTTGTAAACAAAGCAAACTCTCTTTTTTGATTCCCATCAACTTCTCGTTTCTGCTGCAGGAATCGGAGTTGCCCCGCGGTTTGCATCAAGACGACCCCCATATCCACTTTCGACCGTCGAAACTACGGGAGATGGGAAGAGAGATAATATCCGCCGTCATCATCTTGCATTGATTTTATCGTCTGAAATGACCGCCGGTGGACTGTAACTTTATTGACACATGCCGTATCTGCCGTACACCAAGTCGTGAGCAACCTGCTGGAGAAGGTTCAAGCCACAACCAATAGAAGGGCAATACAAAGTATATCCTCAGGGGTGATCTTCTAGAAACCTTCGATTTGTGGATAGAGCTTTCAATCTCATCTCATGGTTCTCGGTACCGTAAGGCCTCGGGGTTCTTGTGAAGAGAGATTTCGGTATATTCTTGGCTCATCACGACACGTAAAATAATCGATCTTGCACTCACTCACTCTCAGGGTAGTGGGTATCTTGAAGGAGTGCACCGGACTGCAGCTACTTGTACATCCCTTCCTGTATATAAGTAGCTCCGCCCGTGAATGTGCTGTTGTGGCTAG
>NGKF01000018.1:329176-341933 GCA_002162555.1 Monilinia aucupariae | reverse complement strand
CCCAAGCCGCTCCATCCTCTTCAAACTACTGCACCCGCACACTAGGTTTCGCCGACAACCAGTGTGAGTATGTATTATGCTTATGGCATCAAGGATACTCGCATACCGCGCATCGATAATGACTTGCTAACACCACACCATCGTCCACCCCCCTACGCCGCAAGTGCCTCGCTCGAAACGTACAATTACGCACAATTACGCACAACCACAGATTATCTCGGCTCAATTTGTATAAAAACTAACCATCAGGTGCGGTGCTAGATGGGTGGCTTGATGTCACCCGAATTGCTTCTACAAGATCTGATGTCAGCGTCGCACGGCTGCGCCGCAGTGTTACCCGTAGATCAAGCAGTGTGCAGTGGCGCTCGCATGCACGTAAGAAGACCTGCGAGCACTCGAGTAATCTTGCAATGATGGCGAAAATCATGAACCAAACCAGCTCCACCACTCGAGCAATTGGTCCGAGAAATTGAGACCAAGTACGAGCAAATCAGCATTCAAGGTTACAGTTACAACCCGCGCTCACACGGAAATTATGATGCTACGTTATCACCTGATTTCCTTGTCGTTCCGCCTTTCTCCAGTGGCTTTACGAATAGAGTAGTCTGACGGTCATACAAGAAATCCTTCGCGGACCCTCCCCTATTTTTGAGTCATCAAATACCACACGATCGATCTCTGACCTAAAGACAGCCTTCACGCATTTCCTGATGCACCACCCCGAGTCTCTGAATAGCGATGAATTTCTGATGGCTTGCATGGACTTGCCGATGGCCACGAGCTTCCCACGTGCTCGGCATGGTGTCTGATGATTTCAGTGGAGAAAGCAGCGACATCATGGTTCATACGTTCTATTGGATAAGTCCACCAGGTCGGGGAGATAACCTGAGTGTGGTTCGATTGAAGTTTCTTGGGTGGAATTGAAAATTGCGTGAGCTCCTCCATGAAACAAAGATCGGTTCGAATAGAGTACTCGTCCGTTCCAAGCCCTGTCTATCCATGTTATATACTTGGAGATATACCTCTCCCTGGCGTATCTCCGCTCGTCGTGTCTGTGGCTCTAAAGCGTTTATGGTTGATTTAAGCCTGAGGAGCGCATCCAGGGTCTTCGTGCTCTATATTTCTGGTATGGTTCTCGGCTCGTCCATTCAGATATATTACATGAAGCCTGGGCTTTCTATGGGCAATTCATAAACGGTATTATACAGCAGGAACGTGTCTACGTAATGGGATAGAATTTCGTGCTACTTGGCAAGATCGAGCTACTTTGGAATTTGGAGTCGTTGTGTCAATATTTGAAAATTCACCGCTCCTCATGAGTATACTGTACAACGATTTACGCATTACTTCGAGCCATGTTGCCAGTTTACTTAGCCCGATGACTGCAGCAAGATCACGAAGGCTAAATCATTTTCCACCAAGGTCTTTGAGTTTTTCTCTATACTTCAGGGTCTGTCGATGCTCTCTATCTACCACCGGTACTCGAGTATATCCCAGACAGGTATGCAAGCCTAGAAACTCATTCACCCTAAGCATTGCCAAAGCGGAAACCTAGATAGGATTAACTTCTTGTCAATCGATGAGTATCTGTTTCTCCACCCGCCCTCCACGAGTCTCACGGACGGCAGGACGATTTTACAGTGTGATCAAATGAAGTTCATCCCGACTAAGACAACGTTGTTAGGGGTTAAACATGGCAGATACAGTTCAACCCTCGCGTTTATATGATCTTGGGTTTATAGTGTTAGGAAAGAATCAGTTTTCTTATACTCTGTATCAAGAATACCCCCTTTTAGCATGAAGATTAGAATTTGGCAGTCCTAAGCTCCATCCTAAATGCATACTCGTGCTGCCAGAAAGTATCCAAATCAGAGCGCTAGTAGGATCAAGCCCCATACGACAGATGCAGTGATATCTATGTAACTCTTCAAATTCTAATCATAAATCTAGCAAAGGGGCAATATGATTGGCCTTCCCCCCCTTATCTAACCTACTGATGCGAATACTTTCTGACAGCATGAGCAGCATATCTTCCTTCCTCTCTTCTGATATCCATCATCATACTTTTACCATCACATGATTGGAATAAGTTGAGTTTTCTGCAGATAATGTGATACCCCCGTCAGATTCATCGGGTGCCCTTTGTCCACCTCCGCCCGACAAGCCCGGCATGCCCCGCGAAACTATAATTTCCTCACTTGAAGATTTTCACTTCGACATCCCGTCTACAAGTCACCAGTAGTTTCAACGGGCATTCATCGATATCCCCTAAGCCATGGCAAACGCGTTGGGAGTGGCCAGTGCTTCTCATCTATCAATCCCCTTAATATCTGACAATATAGCTATGGATCAATACGAGTATATTGGAGCGAAAATATGAAGAATCATAGCGATCAAGAGTATTATACGATCCATTGCTATAAAAAGATGTTGATTCGAAATTGTCTTATGAAATCATCATCATAAAGGACGACTTTTCCTTATATTACCTTCGAATTGATAATCCAATTCGTTGATAACACTGACTAATACAACGACACTCTGGTGATCGACTCATACTGAGTACTTGTAATCTATTAATAACACTGACTAATACACCCCGTTGATAAATCGTGGGTAAGGGATATCCATATCCTACTGTGCAGTGTGGATAGCTTCCATCCCGCGCCTCATAAGCTCAGCTCAACATCAACCAACACAGGCCAACCAGAATGAGATCAAGATCATCGCAAACGAGAGTAATAATCGATCTAGAGAACCCCCAGTGACCCGACATCACCTCCCCCAATAACAGCACGATTAGAAGCCCTGCTATCTCCATCCAAGCCAAGACAACCCGTTTTTTCTTTCCCACCGCAAATGCTGCTACGCCCCGGCCCCTCAATCACACTAACGAGGATGAGACTAAAATCTCGAAAGCACTCGAGTAGTTATCGTGTCAGCATTCAAGCGATTTTGAAAGCTACTTTTTGAGCGGTTACTTTGGATTCCTGTGGGCTTTTGGTGATGGTTTAGATGTTATTACTACTACTACTACTACTACTACTACTCGAGTGGTATGAGTATATGCAGTAACTATCTGATAAATATGCATCACAAAAAAACACCGATGCATGGCTGGTTACGCATCCTCACATATCCATCTCGTGCACGCATACGACTCCCCCCTCGCTTATAAATGTATGCAGTACGCCTCATCCTAAGTTTCAGCTTCCTCATCTCCATTTGCTATTTCCGGCAATCTGGGTACGAGCAGACATGAAAGCTACTCGTGGCATTGATCCAATACTTCGTACTAGCACTCGCACTAGGCTACGGAACTGCCTTCTGTCCCTATATTGTACCTTGCAAGTGAGCCGACACTAGACAGGAAACGCCGGGACAATATACCCCTAGAGCAATATTGAAATCTAGATTGGCCCATGTAAACCTGACGAGGAAGATTTATCCATCATCGAATGCCAGTTGGGCTGGAGATTCAAGGTCAAAACTTACGGCTGCCATCTTTCATCTTAAATTGTCTTGGAGATCATTATTTGATCTGTGCCCGAGATTTCAATCATCGAAGTGAAGCCTACGGGGGACTACCCATTATTTAGCATTTATTTGGAGGGGTATATTGATTGGAGAGCAAACAAGACATGATTTCAGCCCCGAGGATTCGTATACAGCCCTTTCGAATACGAAGTTCCTGCGACGACGCAAGAATATCGCCTAAATGTTGGAGGAGAGGGAAAGCCCCGAGCGCTGTTTGGCGGGGTAGTTGGTTTGTTTGATGGTGGCAAGCCATCAACTCGAGGCAGTAAGAGCGAATCTTGGAATTACGACTACTCGTGCTGTGAACGATGTTCATACGGTTTGTAGGGTCTGCATGGTACCGGGTACTTGGGTATGGAATCGATAGTATTCGTAGGGCGTAATCACCCTGGATCATCTGTGTAGACTCCTTACCGATAAGATGAATGATGGTCATGCAACTGTTGAAGATGTAATTGCGTTCGGGACATTTTGATATCGTGATCACGTATTGTGCATCCAAGATTGAATGTTGGGGAAAATCCAACTGATAGATTAGTTGCACTCTAGATTAGCTTATTAGACTATTTGTGATTAATGCCATTATTACTAGCAGGTTCGACGATCATCTCGGGGCTCTGGAACGTACTGTGTGTTGGTAAATGGATACGTCCTTCCCGTCCTGGCCTACGATCACCAATCGGGACAATGAATAAGTTAGCGGTCTAATTATCAGAACGAATCCAGTAACCTTATTATCAATGCCCAGCTTGATCGTCGTTTTTTTGCTTATTAGTTTCCACCGACGATGTGGTGCACAGGTGGAGAGTCCCCGTGCGCGGGAGTGGCATATGGTTAGTGTTGATCATTTTAACTTGCTTTTGTTTGTACCCTTTGGTTTGCTTGGTTGGAATTCAGTGAGGAGTGCATGAAATGGAGACTGCATATGCTTGTCGGCCTACAGCCTGCATACACCCCAAGACCGTGCTACCAACATGTCAATTCGAGTGATTTATTGCACAAACAATAGATTGACACTACTGAATTTCTCGGTGTTCGCGATCCCTTCGTCATTTGATCCAAGGAAAAATAAGATGCTGTGCTCAGCCCAAGAGAAGGTTTAACTTCTAGGGATGTTTTGTGTGGGAAACTCAAAATCGCCTCGAAATTGAACGTCGATCTTTGCCTCCCCATTCCCAGAATCGTACCCACAATTCGATGAAGTGCCTCTCTAGTTATGGAGTTCCTTCTTCTCTATCGGACTTTACACTGGACATCAGCTGGTTCTATCGCCATCGGCGCATACCATCGACTTCCAGGCAGATCCATCAACTCAAAGATAGCTCCAGTTGGTCTTGGCTCTCGAGTCAACTCCCTTGGGAAATCAGGGGTTCGGATCGTCAGATAACTATTGATCATCAGTTGCCTGGGTGTTCGTTGATCGTCCTCATCGCTCTAAGCATCGCGTCACATCTAGCGATACAAACGTATTCATCACTAGTGTTCAAAATGTTATTTTTTGGCCTCGTGATTTTTCTCTCTCCTAAAATCGATGAACCATAAGATTCATTCACCTCCAAAATTAGATATCTAAAGCCTTACTCTTCGGCCTACTCGATATAATTCAGATTCCTCAGATAAGCCCATAGCATGATGACTGACTAGTTTCATGGCACCGGCCCGTTTTCCCCAAAACTTTGATGAAACATGTCTGCATCACAGGCTTTTAGCACGCGAAAAGCATGTGCCAATATGTGCTCGGTATTTCTGTTTCTTCAATGCGACTTGCATGTTTCATCCCCAAACGGTCTCGTTTCCCTGCGTCTTCTGCTCGTGACCATTTGTCAGCCCCACAAATTACTTCGCGAAGATGAGCCTGCGTTTGACCTTTGACCGGGTATGGTAGATATGGGGCCAGTTTAGCTTCCTCGGTACCGAAGTGAACCTTCTTCACGCCGGTGTGGAGATGATACCGGTACTCATGTAGCACAGGTATATTTTGCCAGGGCCAGATAAAGCCGTTATGCAGGCGCCTGACTTTCGTGATGAATTGGGAAGGGTTATATATAGTTTATCGTTGATAAAATTATATTGAAGGGATGCTCTGAAAATTGAGGGATGCGGATCCGAACGAAAATTTCCGACGGCCGAGGATTCGGCGACTTCCTATCGGCGGCATGGGCGAAATTCGAATGTTGATGCTTGTCATACGAGTTTCATCTCTACAAAGTACTAATTGGTGTTTGTTTGCAGCCGCGATGTGTCATGAAAGACTGTAGAGACAACGAACATGTTATGTAGATCGCTGCCCTGCACTTGCGGTAACAACACCTGATCCCTTCGTCTAGTTGAAAGCTCATCTATGAAGAACAAAACGCTGGATCCTTTAATGACATTTGCTGAGCATCATAAGTCTCAGGCATGCATGCGGTTCACTTTTTGTGTCCCCGATAGATTTTCAGTAACTTTTCAAGTTACGTTGAGAAATGTGCGGTTGTGCCTGCTGAGGAGGCGGCGTGTTTGGTAGAGGTCGTTATTTCTCTAGGCGTTGTATGACAAATCGAAACATCTGAGAATAGGATGGCTAGGTTCCGTAAAATGCGTGACTCGATCAATATACCTGTGGGCATAAGCTCTCAGTAGATGCTTTGAGTAGTGAACGACGCAGCACCATAGAAGTTTCTTTCTCGCGTTGATCGTCTCTGTCTAGAATAGCAATGTTCCAGTGCCACAACCTTCCTTGTCCCAAACGTAAGGTTGATAGCGGCTAAGATGGCCGTTACCAATATCGCATTCCTTCTGTCATACATGACATGAATCACAAGGCTGATGAAATGGCCAGCAAATTTTGCCAAGCGCCCTGGAGCGGTTATGCTTAATTGATGTTTTGGAGCCTTCATTCCATACTCTCAGCATTATATAACGTCGTTGAATTAACAACTCGTTGACAAATGGCCAGTCCTGTGAAAAAACCGACTAGTCCTCACGGCCCATGGCTTATTGCAAGAGATCGCTTCGTCAAAGAGCTCGATCCCACAGAGCGGGCACTCTTTAATGAGGCTACCCCAGAGAATCTATACTACAAAAGTAGCAATATCCAGCAGGCTGATCAAGAAAACAGCAAAACCCGAGCCATTCTGAGGTCTTTCGCCCCTTTGAAAAAATCAATTCAAGATTATGGATCTGCGATGGATTCTTTCACCAATATTGCCCCATTGTACATTGCTCCGATTTTGGGGAGTATTCGTGTTGTACTTGTTCTGGCCAGCAGCCATGGAAAGTTCTACGATCTAATAGTAGGCACTTTTGCTCGTATCCGAGATATGCTTCCACGTTTGCGTAAGTATGACTCGCTTGTGCACTTTTGTATTCTTCTGATGCAGCGTAGGCAACTACCAAGCAATTTTTGACCAAGAGAAACATCCAAACTTTACTCAAACATTGTCAGCAGTATACCTCGATATAATTGTGCTGTGTTCTAAGTGTAGAAGCGTATTGACGGGTTAGAATTCCCCTATCTGAGATCGCTTGAAAACCCCCTTGTCCCCGTCCTTTTGCATGCAGCTTGAAAATGCTGTGCAAATATTCAGAGAGTACCGCAAAGCAGTGGATACCGGAGCCCAATTGTTCCATTGTATTGAGGCGAAGGAATCAAGGGAGATTGATTGAGAGAGAATACGAAACAAGGAACGAGATTGAAATAAGCCATACCATGGACTATTATACGGCACTTTTCAGGTCTAATTGTATGCGTGACCAGAATATAGACAGAGAGGAATAATTTCCCAGGTGACTACAGTCGATTGCAGCTATGAGTATCGTCGAATGCAGAAAATACGCCATCATGGGACCGATACCTGGCTGGCTGATGTTGCCGACTATAGGAGTTGGAAAGATCATAACAAGTCTTCTGTTATGTCTTGCTATGGCATCCGCAGGCTGATGATATCGATCTTTAATAAATGAATACTAACTCTTATCAGCTGGGTCTGGCAAATCTGTCTTGGCCTCTAGCCTTATTGACGGCTCCAAAACAGAATTCTTAGCAAAGATCATTATTGCTTATTATTATTCTTTCAAAAGCTCTCGGGAAACCATCAATCTAGCATTGATTTTGATTTTTCTCGCCATTTTTCAAAGCAGGATATGACTGGCCAGCAGTTTCTCGACAAATACCGGCTGATTGCTTACATGAAGGGAGATTGGCTTTCACATACTAAACATTTCACGAAGAAGATTTGCCACAGCAAGACCGGGGCATTATTCAGAAATCTTCTCTTTCACAAAAAGCTCACATTTTCCATTAGACCTTGGGAGAAGCTTCCTCCCGGGGACTGTGCTAAGATCGTACCCCTCGGCTGGGCACTGGCCGAGAATCATCTACCCTTACTGAACAAACTCCTAACACATGACTCGAGAATTTCTAACTATATACACGAGGCATATTTGCTGTTCTGGAAAACAGTGCCACATTGCCCAATTGATGGGGAAAGTCGACGGGGAATTGATATACCGGATGAAAGTCTAAGGGGTTTGGACTATCGTTCACTCGAGGACATATCTTCGAAAACAGAATTTCTTTTTTGACTTTATAGCAAATAACATCCGCCTGCCGACAAGGAAATTGCAAATTCATGGATAAATGCCGTGAGCTTATTCATGAGATAATTACGAGATTATTCTGTGAGCCAAGTGTGTGTTGTATTATACACCCATCGCTGAGGTCGCTTGTGTTTGCGCACTTCCACTCAGAGGCAACAATTCATGGCCATTTGATCCTCCTCAAAAAAATACAGGCAGTTGAGCACTTATATTTATGGGCATTATACGAGGACAACGGATCTTATTTTAATACCTTAGAGTGAGCAATAACTCTTCCGCATGATAAAATCACGGATTACTTACTGATGGGAAACTTCCCAGTGTCTAGCAGAGCTAAGCTTGATGCTATGCAGACCCAAGATATACAAACTATTATTGAGTCCGACAATAATACAACATTGAAAGGGCACTCTGAAGTTTTTACGAAAAAATCATAGCTTCAACCTCAACCTCAGCAATAGCCCACATGCATACTTTGGTACGAATGATCAACAGTACAAAGATGCTGTCTGGAAATTCCAGCTCGATGCTATAACATCTGCAGCTTCTTTGGGCCTTCGCGATTCTCTTCACGTAATACTTAGCTGGGAATCTGGGGATTTCAAACCAATTTTATGAGTGCAAGGAATGACGCCTTTCTGGCAGCAATTTCCTACTCGCAATGTCATATCATCCAGTATTTACTTTTCTCTGATCGGTTTGAGGATCGGTGCTACTGGCCTCTCTACTCGTATCCGCCGAACTTTGCACTGAGGATTTGCAGCCTATATTTCTCATGAAGTGTATTTGTGAAGAGCGAGGACTCTCCGATGAACCAAAACTATCGGTGGTCGATGCAATGTGGATTGCTAGTCAGGCAGCCCATTCAGTACAATGCATATCTAGCTACGAGAAATCTGACTTGATTTTGAGATTAGCAAATGCGATAGATGAGCCCAACACTGACATACTCCTCCACGATCGTAAGCAGCTTGTAGCTCAGGTCCCAAGCTGAGCACTATCTTTGGCCAGATATTAGGATCAAACAGAGCATAGAACAGCCGTCTCATGGATATGGGCTGTGCTCTACAATCGACCCAAGATTATGAAGGCCCTGCTTTCGGAAGGATTTCTGGAAAGAGGCTACAGCATCTTTTTTTTCTGCTGCAATATGCGCTATTATGATGGATTCAATAGAGCTGGTTATGCGACTCGAGGAATTTCAAACCATGCGACTAGAGTAAGTCCGAACCATTAGCGAATGGAAAATAAGGGAGGCGAGGCTGGGGAGTACATAAAACTTTTTTTCCGAGCCGGATCTAATCGACCGTGCCTTTGCATGAGGTCGCTATTGTCACCATCGCGCTTCAATCGGTGTCCGATTGACTCCATTACCACTGATTCCAATTCTTGCACAGCTAGCGGCATATAAGACCTCTAGACTTTCTATTTAGACTTATCTACTTGTAAATCCAAGGGCACTTTTGACCCTGTTTTGACAGCTCTTAACCGTTCTCTGAAGTCGCGCGCTACATAGAACCTTAGATCCATTGGCACTGGAAAGGCAAGAGTCCAGAATATACAGAAATGTTACGGGAATATCTAGAAGAAGTCACACTCGTAGAGCGTAGAGAATTGCACAGCTTCGACAGACAGTGCTTTTGAATTATCTGCATGTAACTACATATAGAGCATTCCTAGAAGCAAGTGATGACGGCTGCAATAATATCCTCAATTTGAAATGCTGCTACAATAGCGCGCAGCTTTCTTACTTCGAATGAGTCAGTTTCGGTTGACATGTGTAATATGAAGTATCTCTAGGATCTCTAGGATCTCTAGGATCTCTAGGATCTCTAGGATCTCTAGGATCTCTAGGATCTCTAGGGTCTCCAGGATTTCTAGGATTTCTAGTATCTCTGGTATCTCTATTGCTTTCCAACTTTACATCTTTCATTCGTTCACTACCAGCCAGTACCCCTCTTAACAATGTAGGCCAGGCCTGATTCTCCTTTCATTAAAACACGTCTGAGTTGAAGGATCATCATTACTAGCATACTCCATTCATCAACCAGCTGCTACTGACAGCAACAACAAAGCTATCAACAATACCGCTAAGCTAGAAAAAACCCCAAGACCAAGAACCGTCATGCCCAATAATTTCTGAGAGAAAAATCTCATGACATCGAGGCACGAATCGCTAAAGCCTCAAAAGGAAAACGATTCATTGCCATTGAGCCATCGAGCCATCGAGCCATCGAGCCATCGAGCCATCGAGCCAACGTGATATCGTGGTCAAGGAGCGCGAAGCCCCGCCACACCTAAGCTACTAAAGTTACTAAGATCACTAAGGTTACTAAGGTTACCATGGTTACCATGGTTACCAAAGTTACGAAGGTTACCAAGGTTACCAAGGTTACTGAATCTAACGGTCAATAGTGTAAATCAAAAGCTTAAATGACTGAATCATTAGGTTATGTGAAAGGATTGAAGCAGTGAAGAAGAACTTGGGTGTGCTGCATTGCAATATTACGTATTGTTGTATTCTTGTACCGTCGCAGAATCTGTATGTCGAATTGAGGAAGAATGAGGAACAATAAGGAACAGGGGCATTATTTCCGTGCTATAAATGATGAGAATAAATCAATATCAGTACCCATGGAAACGATGAGCAGGTGAGACGTTAGGCATATAAAAATGTGTCTGCTTGAGCTATAGTTAGATTGACTCGATTATGAACTACTAGTAATAGCACTATGTGCCTTCTCCGTCGCACTAGTTCACCCGGCGAGGAGATGTATCCAGACTCAAATCCCACTAGGCGTGACGGCGCGGCACTACAGAGGTACAGCGTTGAGGTATATCTGGTTCGGATAGAAATATATTTCTATTTAAGGAACTTTCTTTTCCCTCAATCGAGCCAAATTGTCTTCGAACATATATCTTTCAAGCACACATCTTATTCGATATATTCAACATACCAACGATATACTCTGCATACTATACAACTCACAAAACTTACGACATCAACCAAACAAACAGAAATCCAAACACGACGAGTATGTATTCCTTTCCTCATAGAATGACTGCATCGATATTAACATATTTGTAGACCAACCTTGCATTCTTGCACTCACCATTACTTGATCACGATATGCAGACCAGATCTATGGCCAAATCTATGGCTAAAGCATTGCAAGAAGCGATCTTGTTAAACGCCAACAACCAAGAAAACACCGAGATGGTTACTGACCATTCTTCCGATCAAGAAGAGATCATCATGACTGAGTCCGAATCCGGATCCCAGTTCAAATCATCGCAGGATGAGAAGAACCTTATTACATCATGTGAAAGGGAATCTGATTCGGATTGTGAGGAGGTTGCCAGACAGGCAGCTCCTTCTACAGCTTTGGTGACCAAAGCCAAAGATCAAACCCTATTCAAGAATTTCTCTCGACTTCCGCTAGAGGTCCGCCGCATGATCTGGGGCTTTACCTTTCCCGAACCCCGCAAAGTAGTCACGACCAGCGAAGGTACCGAGAGACTCTATGTATCGCCATCAATCATTTTGTTACCTCCTCCCATGACCTACTTCATCAACAAAGAGTCACGGGCCGAAACTCTTAGGTTTTGGAAGATTCTCGGGAGAAACTGCTTCAGACCAAATTACGACGATTTCCAAATCGATTTTGAATCTTGGGATAATGCTGAGTACGTCAAAAGTATGGAAGTCTTCGAGAAGAAATGCCCAGGGACCTTTAGCAAAATTGAGGAAATTACTCTCGTAACTAAACGATGGCGTTATGGCTTTGATACTGTATATCCTGAGGGATATGTTAAATCAGAGATGCCACATATGTTCCAACATTTACCCATGTTGAAGAGAGTAATACTATTGTGCCCTGAATGGAAAAATAAAATCGTCCCCAAAGCAATTGTCACTGAAAGTAAGGAGTGGTTTCAAGGAATGTGGAAGGAGACCTGGGGCGACAAAACGATTCCCGAACTTTTATATCCAACATCTCAAATGAACGATATGCCTGAAAAGAGTGTCGTTTTGTTTCAAAAGAAGTCTGGGTCATTTCGTCGGTATAACCAGTAAGGGAACTACTGCTTCTCTTCATCCACAGGCGGCGGATCAATACAAAGTATATCGACATTATCATCATATCCAACAACCCCTCGGAAGTATTGAACCGACTGGGCGAAGTATAGTGAGCAGGGCACGACCTTTTTACAATTGAGCGCAACAAAAAAGAAACACCAAAAACATCGAAAAACACCAAACATCAAAAACACCGAAAATCCTCCCAAAAGGAACCAACGCTTTGTATTTATTGATTTGTAACTCGCGAAGACCTTTTAAGTTTATCTTGATCAGCTACACCTAGTCACTCCTCGGATACAACTTTGCCCATCTAGGATAACTTGCTGAGCTTGATGCTATCGATTTGTGGAACTCGCCAACCCTTCGCCGTCGTCAATTTTGGCTCCCTTATGGTTTATCAGGAAGGAAAGTGTTGTGTTAGTAGGGCTGGGGGTGGATGTGATAGATGATCTTCTTATTGTTGTTTTTGTTGCTGTTGCTGTTGCTGTTGTTGTTGTTGCTGTTGCTGTTGCTGTTGCTGTTGCTGTTGCTGTTGCTGTTGCTGTTGCTGTTGCT
>NGKF01000018.1:316884-329115 GCA_002162555.1 Monilinia aucupariae | reverse complement strand
TTGCTGTTGCTGTTGCTGTTGCTGTTGCTGTTGCTGTTGCTGTTGCTGTTGCTGTTGCTGTTGTTCTTGTTCTTGTTGTTCTTGTTTTTGTTCTTTTTTTTCTTTTTTTTTCTTTTTGTTTCTTTTGATTTTAAAATAACCTTTATATATGTTTAAGTATGTAGCTAAGAGAGAAGAGTGATGGAGAGATGAGATGACGTGAGGTGAGGTTAAAGAAGTTAGTTAGAGTGTCGGAGAAATACAAATCCGGAAATCATGTGATCGTTGTTAGCTTTCATATACATATTTACAAATGCGCATGACTTCATATATCTATACTTATATGGTGATATCCATATTCATGTTTGTACTTACGTATATATTTATATATATATACCCTTTATATATATTTATATGTATATTCTTATATTTAACTTTATTACTCGTAGATCTTTTATAATTTGAACATTTCCTTCATCTTTTCTTGGTACTCGTATCCGTGCTCATGCAACTCAATCTACGCTTGACCGGATTGAAGTTAGCGTACGATACCCCGCCATGGATCTAGAATTTTAATTATCCTCAATCTGCAATCTTCAAAACTTTCCACAACACACAACATCGTCGCACCACATCACATCGTTGTCAATACTCAAAGATGTCCGGCACTAGACCTCCTGTTGACTTACTGGCGCACAAAGCAAGATTGGATAGTCATCTGAAAGATTTGATGCAGGTTGTGTCAACTGGAAACGCGTCTAAAGCCCAGTTCACAGAGTTCCAAACTTATGTTAATGACGTGCAAAATGACTCTCCTGCAGTTCATCCTGCATCAATCCCACCGCCAGATTTACCATCTAAACTTCTCTCCATCCCAAAAGGTAATATCTCGATCCCTTTCTATCGTTTGTATATCTACTAATGGAGATATAGAAATTCGGTTGGAGATATATCGATACCTACTTCTCCCAACAGAATTTGTTAGCATTGAACCAGGAAATCCAAAAGATGGTCGCAGGCATAGGGATGACGATTCCTTGTCCAATGACAGCTGGACTGATGAAGACTCGATTTTATTCGATAGCGACAACTCAGATATGGAGATAGAATATAATGGACCTGATCTGGGATCTTTATTTTGGTCAATGGTACAGCAACAAGAATCTAGTCAGCCGCCGGAGGTTGACCCAGAATTCCCATCAAATCCTGAAGCAGAGTCAATTCTTGATGAAGCCGGTCAAACAACTTCTGCGCCTAACACTACTGAACTTGTGAGCTTGGAAGATGGAGGAATGGCTAGAAGAACAAGGGTTGGAGAAGAGTGGGAAACGGCATCAGATGATGACATGGAAGAATATCGCATGTTTCCTGAAATTCTGCGAGTCAACAAACAAATACACGAAGAAGCCTCTTCCGTGTTATTCACCGAGGGCACCGTGGTCATCAACGCTAATGATATGTTTTTCCTGTCATCTAAGAATTTGAAATACGGAAGCAAGTATGGTGATACTCCATGGAGACATAATCCCCTCACATCTGTTGCGAAAAGATTACCTGGCGGCACCATAGAATACAATACAGAGGATTTGGGTGGATGGATGGAACCTCATATATTCGCCAAATTCCAAAAGGTTCTCTTTGATTGTACACTAGAAGAGGATCATACCGACAGCCTTTCCTTCTTTCTCGATATTGATACTTGGAAACTGGATCATGAAGAGGCAGCCAAATTCGCCCAGTATATACGCACTCTAACCTTTATCAAAGACTTTGTAAAGCTTTTATCCAAATCTCAACTCATCAACAAACTCTCCATCAATGTTCTCGTCGAAATCAGAGCCAGCACGAGATTAGATTCCGAGTCAATTGACTCGAATGATGATGAAGCAATTGATGAAATGGATCATAAACAAGACAAGGCGGATATGGAAGCTAACAGTCGAGCTACGGAAATCTTTATGGATGCAAATATGTTCCTACCTTTGAAACGCTTGCAGAATGTTAGGAGGTTGAATTTTGGTTACGGCTTTGAAGATTATATTCCACCGATTGATTATATCCCAGCACAGAAGTATAAGGATATGGTAAAACACCTGAAACAATTGGTCGAGGGAAATTTCAAGGAGCCAGAGGAACCTACGAGAGGAGGCCTTAGAAGTCAAGGAAGCGTGGCTGAAAAATCGCTTTAAGAACGATAATGATTGATGATGAAGAGTATGAACCGAGAGAAGTCTGAGAGTTCCGTACAAGATATCAAGGTTATTTTATGTTTGTTTTCACGGCTACATTACGATCAAGGAAATTGCATAGTGGAGTATGTCTGGTCCATACAAATTACGGAACTGCAGGGCTTTGAATTGGGAGATTTTGCCTATTGCGGTGTAGAATGTACTCGAGTATTGTATTCGTATTCCGGAGTAGAAGAACGAGAAGAGGAGGAGAGAGGAGGGCGAGGTCATGAAAAGGGATCATTGGTTATTGACTTACGAGTCTCGTATTATTAAATCCTTATGATAGAGTAGAGTGGAAATAAAATAGTCACTTTAGTATACTTACTGTATAGGATATTGAAGATTTGAAGTGATTATTTACCCATCTTGATGTGTAATAGAGAATTTGTTTATATTCATATATACGAGTATATATATATGTATATTTTTACATTACTCGAGTATACTTATATAACTATATTATATCATAAGTACTTGAGGTATTCAATTTAGTACGAGTAAACACGAGTAAGATTTGTATACCTATACACCAACCTCTACTTACCTGGTAATCACTGTACAGTACTCCTCTAATACTCGAGTAAGTAAATAAAATAATACTCGTGTACTCACTCATATCAATACTTATACTCATAGAGTAGAAAACTTTGAATTTCACTCTACTAGTACTTTACTCTTGTATTCAAATGATTTACACACATACATACATGCTGTACATACATACATACACATCTCATACTAAATCAGTACTACTCTAGTAGTACTACTCATTACCCCTGAGCCGTGACCATGACCGTAGCCGTAGCCATAGCCATAGCCATAGCCGTAGCTATAACCGTCGTGGTCTTCGTAGCACTGGCCGTAGCACTAGCACTAACCGTGACACTACTCGTACAAGTAAATTCAAAACAAAAGTCAAGAACTAAATCTAGGAACTAATTCCAGAAACTAGATCCAAAAACTAAATAAGGCTTTTTAAAAAAAAAAAAAAGAAAGAAAAAGAAAAAGAAAGAAAGAAAAAGAAAAAAAAAGAAAAAGAAAAAGAATAATTACTTTTACATTTAAAGTAATACGTACAATAATACTTTATTCGAGTAATAATAATAATAATAGTAATAATAGTAATAGTAGTAACAATAGCAACAATAGCAACAATAGTAGCAATAGTAACAATAATAATAGTAATAACAATAGTAACAATAGTAATAATAATAATAGTAGTAATAATAGTAATAGTAATAACAATAGCAACAATAGTAGCAATAACAACAATAACAACAATAGTAACAATAATAACAATAGCAACAATAGTAACAATAGCAACAGTAGTAGCAATAGCAGCAATAATAGTAGTAACAGCAGTAATAGCAATAGCAGCAATAATAGTAATAGCAACAATAGCAGCAATAGCAGCAGTAGCAGCAATAGTAGTAATAGCAGCAATAGCAGCAGTAGCAGCAATAGCAGCAATAGCAGCAATAGCAGCAATAGCAGTAGTAGCAGCAATAGCAGCAGTAGCAGCAATAGCAGCAGTAGCAGCAATAGCAGCAGCAGCAGCAGCAGTAAATAATCATCATTCGAGAAAAAAAAGAGTTGATCTATCTACTCTACTCATAGATCGATGAGATAAAATGCAACGAATCAAGACGAAGTTCTTTCTACTCTGGTATGGACCAGATAATGGAGTAAAAACCACCTGTATACCCCCCCTCGGCACCCCTCCCAAAAAGGGATATCTTTCTGGGGAGTATGGGTTAGTAGGAGTGGTAGACGAAGAAGAAGCAAAAGAAGAAAAGATAAAATGAATCCAAAAAGGTGGAAGAAAGAAAAAAGTACATCATTTATGGTAATTCATCTCATCATCTCATCTCATATCATCTATTTCATTGCTCCAGTCCAACAGCTCTTCCCTTCCTTCCTCTTTTCTCCTTCCATTCTCACACATTCATCTTAACTCTCCCTCTATCCCCTTCCTTCATAATGGATATTCAAAAGACAAGTTCCCATCTCACAAAGTCATGTCTTGATATCCTCTTTGATGCAATTCCGAACGCGCTTAATAGACAGTAAATCTAACCAATGATGTACAATACAACCAATCTTCTTCCTTAATGTCATATCTAATCATCTCGGCCATCTTAATCATCATCTGCATCACTATCATCATCCTCATCCGTCACAATCAACAAACAAGGTTCTCTTGAATGCCAAATCCTCCTCTCCTTAGCCCCTAACATCGTGTCCATTAGATTCTTGGTATCAACTTTTGCTCTCCCTCCCTCTACAACCGCCACTTCTTCTTTAGGTGCCTCGAATAACCTTACTTCTTCAACTGAAGCACCGAGTTCAAATTCACCTCTACAAAGTGGTGTCATGCCGATACTAACTTCGATTTCTTCGTTTCCAGGAATTTGTGGGAGAGTCTGTTGTAGCACACCATTCCAAACGAACTTCTTTGATAGATCGAGAGTTTGAGTGAATGGATGATTACGAATGGATGGTTGGAGGCGAAGAAGAGGCTGGATAGGATTTGAAGATCGATTTCTAACTCGAACTATGATCGATGAGAAAGTATCGGTATATATATCATGTTTGGAGCCCGGCTTATTGTTGATTAAGATATCAATCGAGATATCCTCAATTCTAATCACGTCGATGATACGATGACTTAGGCGAAGACCGCGTAATTCTATATTGCCTTTGCGATAGACACCAGATCGTGTCTCCCAAGTTCCTTGAAGAATCTTTAAAATTTCTTCACGATACCAGAATGATTCTCGAATGGCTCGTTCTGAATCGGCTGATATTCGACCTGCACTTACGACGAATTGTCGTTGTCGAGATGGATCAAGAGCTGGGATGGAGGCGGTTGGGTTTTCTAAATATATGCGAGGAATAGGAAACATTATGCGGGATGTATTGCCTGGGAATACTTCCTCCTCGATTTTGCCCCCTTTATCGATGTTTATCGAGACATGAATACTGCTTGGCCAAGCATTGCGAAGATCAAGGATTAAAAAACAATGGTCTTGAGGTGTGAAATCTTCTGTAGCCACGGTTCCATCGATTTTTGACCACAGTGAAACTGGCAAGTTTCCAGTAAATGGCATAACATCCATTCTTGCTAACTCTATGCTCGCATTCACAGTAATAGTAAGTGGTAAGCTAACTTGACGAGTATGAAACCCATTTTCGAGCTCTGCTTGAGGAACCCCAAGATGGGCATAGTCAACATGAACTACTGCACTAGTGAGACCAGGCTTTCCAAGCACCTCTATTTCAAAAGTTGCTGTTCCACCCGGTTCGATATATGGTTTCTCGTCAGGCTTTGGTATGTATCGAAGTGCTTGCTTTCGTGCTAAAATCAATTCGTATTCATACAACTCTGCTGGTGATGCTTCGCGATTACTCATGGCGGTTTGCAATGGCGCCTGAGTAGAATCTTTGAAAGAAAAGAGAAGCAAATCTACAGGTGTCTCTGTTGAGAGGTTTTCCAGTGTAATAGAGAATCTTTGGCGTTCCCCTTCTAATACCATCAACGCAGATTGTGAAAGGTTGGTAGATTTGATCGCAACTATAGGTTGTTTTTCGATCACATTTAACCCTACTGTAGTTGGCATAGGGGGCGTAACTCCCCAAGGTATTGGATTCGATGAAGTTGAGCCAAAGCTTGTAGGGCGGGTCTTCTGACCAAATATCTTGGCTACACCAATTGACTTGATTTTTATATCGCCTTGTGGTGACCACGAATCCGGAAATATGGGAAATCGCCGCTCTCGGCACCCTTTTACTTTGACGGTACAGCCGGTGATTTTCAGAGATCCTGGGTCTTTAGGTATCCCTGATATGGTGAGAATTTGTGTTCGGTAAGGACCGATGACTGTCTTTTCCACGGCGGATTCAAAGCCTGTTCCATCAGAATCGAGTTTGATACTTTCTATTTCCACATCAAACTCGTATGGGTTCTGCAAAGTAACCTTGAAAACAGCACCCTCACCAGCAACCATGATGTGATCAACAATGGAAGCATTTGGTGGGCGTAAGAAAGGATTGTATATGAAAGGATTTATTTCTCTGGCGGTAGGAATACTCTCGCCTTCGGGAAGTTCTCCGCGGGTATGAGGAATTGGGGTCCTCGATTGAGGTAGAGGTTCAAGCTCAACTCCTCGAACTAAAAATTCATCCCAATACTCCGCTGAGAGATTGTGAACTCCCAGGTTATTCCCAGCTCCAAGCGTTCGAGTAATGTTAGTCATCAAACGAATCTGTTCTTCGCGACTCATGTTTGGTGATGCATCTTCACTTCGTGGACCTGGCGCTATACCGCTACCAGCGGTTCTTAACAAGTCTGTAGTGAATTTCAAGACGCCTTGGAAATCCGGCAATGCTTCAGAAAGATTGATGCATGCTCTCAGAATCTCCATCTTCAATGCCTGGCTACCAAAAGAGCGAATCGAAGAATCTTCAAGGATCCTCAAGATAGTGGCTTCATCTGAATCATCAAATGCCTCTTCGGTAATGTCTCTTGAGGCTACAACCCCGTATGTTCGGCCTAATAAACTGAGAAAGGAGTCTACTCCATTCTCCATGTCACCTTCCCCAAGTTCAAGAGCTCCAGCACCGTTGGTGTTCCCATTTGCGCTTAAAGCTGCCAATCCTGCGGCTGGATGAACTCCCATCTCGGCTGCTCCTCTAAGACGAGCTTGAACTAGGGCTGGAACCAACACAGAAACCAACTCACGGATTACCATGGCCTTTTTTCTGTAATATCCCATTGATCCAAGGACTGAAGCTATGCCGCTCAGTATTATTATACGATCCACAACTACAATATTTTCGGAAGACGAATATACAGGGAAGGCTCTCAGGATAGTTTTGAGAATCTCCCCACGGGTGGGTTGTATATTCAAACGAGGTGTTGCAAGATTTGGAGCTTTTTGAAAAGGAGTTCCGAGAACGATTAATTGTAAAACCTCGTCATTTAGGTGGCCACCACTATTATGTATGGCTGAAGAGAGCTTTGCATATCGAATGACAGTTTCAGAAAATGAGTATTGAGGCATGGCTTCCCCTACATTGTTCGCGGCGCGGGTATAGAGATTTAATATCCTGTCCAACAGTTCCGGGAGCAAAGTCGCCAAGGTCTTTAACGAAACTAACCGATTGCTTGCGGGGCTCCTTGACTCTAAAGCAGAAGTCAAAGACGGTGCCTTGTCTGTGGAAACATAACAAATTTGTGGAATCTGGACATCCAACCCAGTCCAAGCGAGCATGAGCATACTCACAAGAATATTATCGAGTGCCTTTGCATGCCACAAATGATCGAGATTTGCTTTCGCGACAGCGGCACTATCGACCAGCTCGCGCAATGCATCACTCCACCGCCCCGCACACATATACATCGATCCGATGACAATGCCAATACGACTCTTTCCTTTGTTTCTTGACCTTTCACTAATACTCCCCGATCCAAATCCTACTATTGAAACTCGATCTCTGCTGCTATCCCTTTGTGATGCGCTACTTGGAGTCCCCAGTCGGGATGGTAAGTTTTTCGGTGTATACGCGCTTTCTCCAATGATATTATCGAAAGTTGGTGGTGAATCTGAGCGAAGACCGCTTGCAGGACTACCAGAACGACCTAGAGGTGAAGATGAACTGGAATCCGAAGCTGCAGATCGAAGGACTGGCATCGACATACGATAGTTGCTACGATCAGCGGCACTGGCGGGAGAGGTAGATCTGGAGTCTTGTTGAGCTAGCAGAAACTGGGAGTTGCGTCTTGAAGACCCATCCGGTGAGCCTCCACCCCAAGGTCTGTTCCCCGATTGACCCGGCGACTCGATTGTACTCAAGGCTTGTAGTGACTTTGCGAACGTCGTCATTTCTGCAAGGAGCAAGGCAGATATATCGCACATGACAGTTTTCATTGTCGTTATACCGCACTCCGCCGTGGAAGGTATAGCGACTAGGCCTTCCGGTAAGGGAGTAGCAGACTTTTCATGTGTATGGTCGAACAATAACACTTGATGTACCAGCGCCTTAGGATATCTGTCTCTCAAGTCTTCCAGATCTTGATATAAGTCCCGCACATTTTGGTCCAAACGCGATATACCACTACCATTAAGGCTCCCCCTCGAAGGCCCTTTGTAAGATATATGTTCAAGTTCGGCGCCATCTGCGAGCCCAATAATAACTAGCGGCTCCCTGTAAAGCTCAAAGGGGGATAATGAGAGATGGGTAGAGGGCGGGTAATGTGTCGTGAGATCATAAACAATCATCCCCAAAGGAAAAGCCAACGGGGAGAACATGTCTACCAATTGTCAGCGCTATCAGAAACAGATTGAGGTAAAATTCAGTCCTCACTTCTATGAGGACGTCCATCTGGACTAATATCCCCCAAACGTATCACATTTTGAGGCTGTAACCTTTCCACAAAACTCAGGAATCTTGCACGTTTGATTTGCCCGATTGGTAACAGCACAACTCGTACTCTCGCAGGAGCAACGGGCGATAGCTGATCGAGCATGGTGAGAACATTTGGGATACAATGCGCCTAGCTAGGTAGAGCTCGAATTCGTGACGGAACGATAGTGCTACCGGTTTGAGGCGAATTTCATGACTTTTGTGAGTAGTAAATTAGATTCCCAGAGCACATAAGACAATAAATTAGCAAAATATTACCGAAGCTTGGGCAATGATTCTATCTCAAATGCGCAAAGCTCTCTCTCTCTCTTTTGAGACGATGAGGATACCAGATTGTCCCCTGTTATACGTTGACCATTTTGCGTTGTTGGTAGACGGTGGTAGTTGTAACCTTAAGCTTAAGGATGCGGCATCTTCCGGGGCTAACTTTGAATTCTTAACTTCACTTCAAATGCACCCCTAGGTTTCTTCGTCATGATTCTAATACATATGACAGACGACGTTACCATGCTTGAGTTCATGCCACTATTCACACCTCTGGATCTTGGGAGCGGTATACCGACTCAATGTCCATTGGGGTTTATGTCACCTTACAAGCGAGGTTCTTGCACTTGAGGTCTCAAGGTCTCACGAACCCCCCTTCACTTCTCTCGTTCAAAGGAGACATTTAAGTAGGCCAAGGTGCGAGGATAAAGAAGAGCTCACTTTGTTTGTTAGCTATTATATGTGTATGCTCTTGAATATCCATTGTGTTCCTCTAGCTGACCGAGTACTCAGTGTGCTGTATGTCATATAACTTTGTTTTATTACGAGATGGATTTCTCTGCTTCAGACTATGTATGATCTGATATTAACACATCTTGTAAGCAAGCCAGCCATCAGAAATCCTGCCTCTCTCAGGAAAGAAAATGAGATTATCCTTGACATTCATGCCACTGTATCCAAATTCTTAGCGAATGCGCTTCTTTGGAGATTTCTTGGTATTAACCTTCAAAGAACATATCAGCTGTCACGTCATGATGAAGATTATTCAACTTGGGCGACTTACATCGGGGTAGACACAGGTCAAGTTGATTTCTTTACAGGTAGTGCAGCCAGTTAAGCTTCGGTCACAGCCAGAATGACGCTCATAGCAGTTAATGCAAGCTCGGGTGGAGACAGTGGTGGTCGCTGAGGCTGATTGAGCTGGTGGTGCAGGTGCGCGCTTTCTGCCAGAATGAGGGGGATAGTGGCCACTTTCCTCTGAAGGGGATGGCTCTCCAACCTTGTTATCACCCATAATTGCACCAGTCTCCCTCTTAGGAACGATTCTTGATGAGGATCTCGTTTGGGTCATCTCCCCCTTTAGAACTCTTCTGCGTCTGGTTCTGGTCTGAGCTACCTCCTCTTTTGGGAATCCTCCGGGTCTGATTCTTGTCTGCGTCATCTCCTGCTCTGAAACTCTTCCGGGTCTGGTTCTTGTCCGTGCCATTTCAGATAAAACACCTGCGGATTGAATTTGTGTTCTTTTGCTGCCACGAGATTGTTGCCAATGCTCAAGAAGTGACATGCGTCCGATGGCTGTTCTTCCTCTCGACCGAACTGCAAGTCGATTGAGAATATCGTTGATTGGTGGGGATGAAACTTGCTTTGGGTAGTTCACACCCATACGTGCTGCTCGTAGAGGGCGTGGGTTGATTATGCCGCTTGGTTCAATGTATCTTCGTGTTCGTTTGTTCTGCTGGCGGTGTAGTCGCTCACGAAGTCCGTTCTCACCCATGTTAACTCTCATCATTTGTCGATTTCTGGAAGTTCCATTCATATTGTGATTGGAACATGATCCGGCTTCTTTCGTAAAAGCTTGAGAGATCCAAGTCGATTTTATATCGATGCAGTCATATTCTTTGTCAACTGCGATTTCGCTGATAATTCCGTCCTCTTCGAAGGTGATAAATGAAGGCTCTATATCCATGGAATCGTCCTCGATATTCGACTTATACTTGCTCACGTCAATGGGCTTGGCTTTCTTTCTTGCCATGATTGTGATGGCATTAAGAATATCTTATGGTTGCAAATGGTGGATGATGTGGATGTTTATCTTTCGGATGGTTGTTTACAAAAGTCTTGTGAATTTCCAGCCTCGTAACTAAATCACTAACCGAACCAACCAGGCTTTTGCTGGTATAACTTGGGTTGAGAAGTTTATCAGTATCATTCATTTTGTTCGATGGTGAATTCATCAATTCTTATATCTGGAGACTCTTTGCATCAACATTTGTGATTTCTAGCAGCGATTAACCTTTCAACTGCATACAATGAATCGTTGACGGTAGCTAGGCGTGTTGAGATGACTTTGCAAAGACATTGAAGGCCATATACAAAAGACTGTTACTTCATACAATGAAAGTCTTTACATACAATGGTTCCTTGAATCTTTGTGCCAACTTGAATATTCAAGCCTTTACTCCCCTCAACGATGAGTTATTGCATCGTTCAAAAACACTATATTCAATGAAAGCAAATTGCTTCTCAACATCTACTTCAACAACCGTCTCATAACCTACATATGCCAGCCAAACACAGTTGACAATTTAGTGGAAGAATTGCTTAGCCTGGAAGACTGCTGCTCTCGAGGTCTGGTTTCTTTCTCCCCCCTTCTCTGTAGCTTCGTTTGTCTAGGTTTGTCTAGGTTTGTCAAGCTCACCTCCTCCCTAGCGTCTAAGGAGTCACTGCATACATGGTTCAATCATCCACTCAATTGCTAAAAGTTTAAGAACTGACTTGCTACAGGTCCCCTGATTATCTGATTCCGATCAATTCGAGGGTTGTGGTTTTAGATTGCAATCAAAGTAATTACAACATGTCTCAGCGAATCCCACAAAGAAAATTCCAAAGACAGATAAACGTATCTAGGCGGGGAAGTAAAGAAATTGCCAAATGAATTTTGGGGATAAGAGGCTAAGTCAAGAAGCTGGCGGATGTTGAGGTTCTATATTCCGGTTTCGAGGGCGAGAGCTGCACATGCTACAAAGTCTTGCCTTAAGTTAGCAGATCATGAGGCATGGCTAGTAATAAGCTATACACTGTACGAAACGAATCCCCAATTGTACCTGTTGTTTTCCAAAAGGACTTGAGAGGCCCAAAGAGCTAGGCATATCGCATGGAGTCGTTTGGAACAACAAGCTTTATTCTGCTCTCATACTCTTGCAACATTCATTCGCCTTGTTTCTTCATCATGCCCCGCATCTTCGTGTCTTAAGAATGGAGTCAGGGCATCTTATCAATCCTGATCCTACGATCTTACGAATCTCCAATGCGGCCTCTATTCTGAACCTTCCTTCCTCCTTTGATATCCAGATGTTGCATAGAGTCTTCAGGCATGGCATTCAATTTGCTGAGATTAGCAGAAGATGCGGCTTGTGTGATCTACATGATGTGAGAGGATGAGGCGCATGGATCAATATTAGAAGGTGGAGAGGAGGGGAGATGCGCCAAGATCTCGAAATCGTAGGTTGCAGATTTTGCATTCACAGCCAAATTAACCATTCCCGCTTTCCACACTCCATTATATTATGCATACGTACATCTGCACCTTTGGTTTACCTCTTGCCTATAT
>NGKF01000018.1:299454-315011 GCA_002162555.1 Monilinia aucupariae | reverse complement strand
TCCCGCACTCAAATCCTTCAACCCCATAATCTTAACCACCAAACTCGTCCAACCCGTAAAATGTTGAGTCCGCTGACCCTTGCCCGTTTCCGGATTATACTGTTCCCACGCGAACCCTGTTTCCTGCCAGCTATCAAAGACCGTCTTGATGAGATTTAATCTCAGATTGATGTAGAGCTTTCGGCTTTGTTCTTGGTGAGGGCCAGGAGTTTGTGCGTATTTCTAGGGGGGGGAGGGGGAGCGTTAGTGAGATGGTAAGATGGTAAGATGGTGAGAATGGTGAGAAATCATGTATCCACGAGAGAGATATGAGGGAGAGACTTACGAAAAGCTGTGAAACGGCGAGGTAATTCATATTCATCCAGATTGGACCCCTCCAATAATTTTCATCAGTCCCATAAAATTTATCCTTCTTACTCAACGATCGAATCCCATGTTCACTCCACAATTCCTCTTCATCGCCCAACAAATTAAGAACATGACCCAATTTATCACTATCTTTATCAATCAGACCCGTGAGGAAAGGGAAGAGGGAGATATATCCCTTATGACAGACCAATTGATGTTCTTCGTAATCATCAATCGTGGCATCGCAATAACATTTTTCCTTTTCGCTCCAGTGTAAATCATCGATGTTGCGTCCAATGGCGGTTTCGATGGTGGATAATTCCGCAACATCATCGCTCATGCCGAGGAGGCCAGCAATATTCTTGAGAGATTTTGTCATCATGCCCATCCAGGACATTAGATCGACATGAAGTTCTCCGGGGTGAGGTGGTTGAGGACGAGGATAATCATCCAGACCACTGGTGAGAATATGTTGTGGTGTTCTACCTCTCCACCTATAACCTTCCTTGGTACTGAAAGCATCACGATCATAAGATTTCAAATCTCCCGATTGAGTTTTGCGGAACCAGTAATAATGCTTCTTGAGTTTAGGATAAAGCTCATTGAGATATTGAAGACCAGCTTCCGGGTTTTGCAAGTAAGCCGAGTAGATTGGAGATTCTTGAGAGAGTTTCTCCTTTACCAACGGTGCAGTGCCATTAAGTGCTCCAAGTTTGCTAATAAAAGCATCGACGATGAAAAATAATGTAGGCGGATTGGCGTAATGAGGATATTGTGTTTGAAATTCTACTGGAACCTTACTGCGAGCTTCAGCACCAAGAATTTGTTCTCTACCAATCCATCCATCTTCGTCCATGAGATTGAACCAGCTTCTAACAATCTCAAGGGTAAGATCAATATCCCAATCAGCAATGGGTAGAAGATGGAATCCTTCATCCCAAAGGAAGCCTCTAGGAAAGAATGGTCGGGATGGAACAGTAGTGAAGAGCTCAGATGGACCCTCAAGCCTCTCTTGTCTTCGTGCTCTTGCCTCTGCAGCTTCTTCCCAAAATCCCTCATTGCTCTCTTCATATTCTTCAGCATATGAACGATCAACCACCGAATCTCCAGCAAAGTATCCAAGACCACCAATCAAGTTTGAGAACATGTGACTGGAGAATCTTTGAAGACTTTCAATATTGAAAGGAGGTTGCAAATCAAACGTAGCGATGAACCTTTCGAAAAAAGATTTACTGTTTTCGCCAATCAATCTAGAGATTTCTTGACTGGTAAGTCCCTTCTCGGCCGATGCACTGTTGAAGATAATATCGAATTCGAAATCTCCCTCGAAAACCTTCTGAACCAAGTGGAAATTTCCTTCATCTGGTGCATGTTGAATCGTATATATCTGATATGGAGGAGGAGCACTGTTTTCTCCATATGTCTTAATATATTCATCGATTTGTTCCTTCAACTTGCCGAACAAGTGAGGTTTGGCAGTCCACAACAGCTTTTCGTCAAGAGTGAGGGAGTGAACAAAGGTTCTATCCAATGGCTTCTCTTTGTATGACGGATGCTCAGAAGCAGGATGGAAACCCCGACCAGGTGTTACCGTAACCTGATATTCACCCAACCCATCCGAATCGCCCTTAAGAATGACCTCTCCCTCAAACCCAAGATCATCATCCTCATTCTCAACCGTCAAACTTCCCAAACCTTCCAAGGAAGCATAGAAAATCATCGTCGTCTTTAAATCCGCAGGCGAACCCTCCCTAACCTTACCCCTCACCCTCGTAGCCCAATTCCCACCATGCTTACCACCCGGAGATTTGACAAAGAAGGTGGTGATATCAATCCCATTGCTCTCATCATACATAGTTTGTCGTCCACCATTCCGAGCATCGAATTCCTCCCACCCATAACCCCTCATACCATCACCTTGCTCGCAAGTATATCTAAAGTCTACCAATCCCCCCCGGTTAGCCATGATTTCCTTAGCCCAACATCTCCATCTGCCCCAACTTACTGTTCTGCACATCCACAAAATTATCAACCTTTGCCCACATCAACCCGCCCGTAAAACTCTTGGGGATCCTCGGCCTAACCCCAAAATACAGATTCGGTTTGTAAGCACCCCATAACAAACTATTATTCTGCTCTCTCGCAATTTCCGTCGTGATAATCCCAACATCTTGTGGTGCTTCAGCCGCGCAAACCGATGGCCCTAACGACCCAAGCACAGCTATCAGAGCTGTAACCTGGGACCTCATATTGACCCAATTGAGAAACAGAAAAAAATGGGCCAAAAAAGGGTAGAAACTTGGAGACTCTAAATGTTAAGCTCCAGTATTTTGATCTGGAAACTCAACATGAGAAGAAGAGAAAATAATGTTTCTGCTTTGGAGGAGGAGGAGGAGGAGATGATGGATTAGAACACACGTTGCGGATTTGTGGATAGATTGCATTTCCATCAGCCTGGGAAGCAAGGCTGCAAGGAAGGCTGCAAGGAAGGCTGCAAGGAAGGCTGCAAGGAAGGCTGCAAGGAAGGCTGCAAGGAAGGCTGCAAGGAAGGCTGCAAGGAAGGCTGCAAGGGAGACTTCAAGAGTCAGCATGACTATTGGTCAGAACGTAGAAGGGGAGATTTGAAAGCACGTGCACCAGTGGAAATACGGACCGGGGGGAACATGAATGGATAAGATAATTTATTTTATCTTCGGTAAGCGGAAAGGAGTTCCTGCGTATTTATCCTCTCTTGCTTGACTTGTACAGAGTATACTCGAGTGTGACATAATATCCTGATAACGAGGTTATTCCTATATCGAGGTTTTGCTGTATCCTCTTATCCTTTCACTAACTTACTGTGCGGAGTATATCCTCTTATCCTCTTATCCTCTCATACCGTCACTTATCCTCCCATCTGCCATGAACTACTCGAGTAACTATTCATTCATATACTCCACCCACTCCCACTCCCACTCCCACTCCCATTTCCATGGTCCATAACTACTCTCAATCCTCCCAACTAATCCCTACTCGGACTCAGAGGTCGATTGAACCCTCCAACCCTATTCATATATTGTCGATATTCCGTCTTCTTCTCCTTCCTCACCGCACTAACATTATTTCCCGCAACTTGCTTATTTTGCGTCGTCCCGAATCCTCCAAATCCCATCATGGCTTGCATGGCAGCCATTCCATCATCCTCAACCACAATATCATCATCCTCTTCTTCTTCTTCCCTCTCCTCAATCTTCTTCTTGGCTTGAGCTTTCTTCTTCTTATTCCCACCATCAATATCCATCCGATCGTGATCTTGTCCTGTAACTGTGTGGCTCGCGCCAATGCTAAAGCTTACTGGCTGTGGAGTGATATTTCGCTCATCGGCGTAATCGCTCTTTCGTGAAGTCTCATCGCTACTCCGATCCTTCTTATAATCTCGCTCATCATGGCGCCGTGGACTCTTTGACCTTGCTCGTTCACTCGACTTCTCTCCCGATGATCGCTCGCTATCTTGATGTGAATTAGACCGAGTTCTGATCGCAAGTACCAATGTCCCATCCTGTTCCGGATCCCATAAAAACATACCTCTTCTACCATTCCTATCTTCGTCCTTTTCTCGACGTTGTCGAAGATCACCTTGGCCAATGTCAGGTCTACCCCTCAAAGCAAACACCGTCTGCGAAACCGCATCTGGCATAAACTCACCTCTAGTTCTATCCGGAACATCTCTCCTCCCCGACCTCTCCTCATTCCGATCCCAATAGTCCCTATTCCTATCACCAGCTCGCGCATCCCGCTCATCTCTCCTACCACCACGATCTCTTTCCCTTTCTCTCTCTCGGTCCCTATCCCTATAAGAACCGCGTCTATGATCTCTCGAATCGCGCGGCGATCTACTCCTATCCCTGCGACTCCTCTCATGATTGCGATTTCTATCCTCGCGCCGATCACCACGATCATTCTTCTCCTCCCTATCTCGAGCCGAACCACGATTTTCACTTTCCTCCCACATCTTAGTACTATCAGGACGTTGCCTCCTTCGTGATGGTTCCGCCATTCCAACCGTGTATTGGGAAATTCAAAGCGCAATCGTCGAATGGGAGGTATGGAATGTATTGTCGCAGGGTATGAATTACGTATCTTGAACAATGGAGCTCTTGAATATATATCATACCCGTAGAGAAGCTACGACCTTTGGAATGCGACAAAACCGTATTGGTTCGGTTCAATCCCGGATCGATCAACAATCACGTGACATAGTACACCAAAAGTGTTTTGTTGCACATCTGAAATTGATGAAAAGGTCAAATGGACTTCAATCTGTGTGATCATTTGAGCTCATGTGGACGTCCACCTGAGCTTTACAGCGAGCGGTATCTCGGCAAACGGTCGAAATTATAGTAATTGTATACTCGAGTACAACAAATTATATTGATTCTACTCTACTCATACTCAGTATTTATCCATTATATTTATTCCCTATTATATTTGCTTTATCGTAATAAAAAGTTCATTTGATCATGATAATAGTTACTCGAATGAATGGTTTATATAATCTACTCTATAATAAATGCTACATCTACACGATCTACCTATATATTTATCGGAATCTACTCGCACCCGCGCCTCTTTCCTTCCACCTTTCCACCCTTCAAATCAACAAATGGTTAATATATTCTTCAAGAAACCAAGCGATAAACAAAACTATATTATTCTACTTCTAATCCCGATTTTAATCCCTATTTCTTACTTGAAGAGATCTTATATTCATACCCATCCATACCAGCGCTATGCTATGCTATTCAAAATCTCCATGATATCATTTTCCATTTCTCATTTCACATTTCAGGCTACAACTACAGATAGTCTCCCCCTTTCATGTCCCTCCCCCCCCCAGGAAAATAAAATAAAAATTCAAATTCCATACTAACTACAAGCTACCCTCCATCCTCAAGGCCAACCAAAAACACTTCTGACACTGCCCACATTCACCCTCGTCCCCAAAAGCACAACCGTCAAACCCACCAGGTCTACGACCCCCAACACCGCACCCGCCATCATAAACTTGGGGCTAAAGATGCGATACAGCATAAGATGTCTTCTCAACCAGCCAGCCCACATTGCCGTTGCCAATCCCACGGTGGCATAATAGAGTATGTGCCAAGCCAAAGCAGCCGTGACGGCCTTCAAAAGCCCCTTTTTCTTTGGTTGTTGTTTCCAGAAAACGATGAGGGGAACTGCGGATGCGGCGAGGATTTGAGGACCGAATGAGTTGAGAGCGACGAGGAATGGAGACCAAGGGTATCGAATTGTGTGGAGAGGGATGAAGGCGGATTCCCACTGAATGGAGGAGAGAGTAGCTTGATGACCAGTTTTGAAGAAGTGGAAGGAACCGAGGATGGCTAGCATAATTGGTCCAATGGGGGAATTGGTTAATGAGTTGAGGTCAAGGAATTCCACGAGGGAAAGGATTTGAAGAGACATGAGGGAGAGGGCGCCGAAACCCATGGGTTTCTGGACCATGAAAACTGCAAGAAGGACATTGGTGATAAGGAGAAAGTATCGAGCTCCATGAGTGTTACCATAGCCAAGAATCATAACTTGAGTACCTTGTCGCTTAGGAGCCCCAGCCGGTGCAAAATCGCCAAGAGCAACAGTGCCAATGGCAATACAGGGTGGTGCAAAGTTAAATGCAATAGTTCCAGCACCGATCGCCATGGCAAGAACTGTCTGAGAGATTGGCACTCGAATCGCTTTCAAGGCACCTTCGTAGAAATCAGGGAACCAGTTTCCATCATCAGCAGCATCCAAGGTCCAGAAGATGGCAATAAGGAAGAGTCCAAATCTGAAGGCTCCATCAATCCAGACAGGCGCGAAGCCTTCATAGGAAAGGCTAGTGGCATAGTATGATTTGATAAAAGCAGGCAGGGCGATTGCCGCAAAGAATGGAATGAGTAATTGCCACGGAGCAGAAGTAGAAGAGGTAGCAGAGGCGTAGTATGTAGATCTACAGTAAGGCATTTGTTCTTCTCTGCACAGCTTAGAGTACGAAGCAATCCAAGCAAGACCAATGAACACAAGAGAGTGATATACTCCTAATGTACGATTGCGTACTTCCGATTGTCTGAGTGAAGAAACAACACCAACCACTCCGAAAGTTGTGATGAAAAATAGCAAGATTGAGTCTTCCCAAATAGTGTAAGAATTAGAAGCAAAGCCAATTGACTGACTAACAGTGAAGATGACTGCGAGCCAACCCCAAATTGTTTTTGGGAAGGGATTGCCGATTTTCATCAATGACGAAAGAGCTCCAATGAGCCCTCCTATAGCAGCACCAGCTGCACTCAACTCCACAACTTGCCCACCAATTACACCTTCCAAAATAGTGGTCTTCATGGCCCAGAGGGATAGTCCCACAGCACCACCAACAGCTGAGGCGATTGAGATAGACAAAAGTAAATTTGGGTTGATCTTTTCATCTCCAATAGATCTCTCCCCTTTTGCAAAAGCTTCAAGTTCCAATTTAGCTTGGGCTTCATCTAAATCGGCTGATTCAGGCTCTTCATGATCACTAGTATTACTATTGGCATAGAGGACCAAAGCAAGTACACTCCCAGCAAGGATAAAAATGCCAAGTATCATACTAGGAACATCAAATCGTGCCCAAAGATCTCGACAAATTCGCAAAGTCTCTGTTTGATAGGCAGAGAAGGCATGATAAATTTCCTTGAATTTTTGTGTCGATTTGGAGGTGAGAGCATGCTCAGCGGTAGACCAAAGAGCAGATGGTGAACCTTCAATGGTGCTTTGATCAATGCCTCGAGCAGCAAAGTATGCAGCTTGATATCTCTTAATACCAGCAGCTGTCATCCTGGTCACATTTGCCAAGTTTTCCCACGCATTACCCTTCTTGCCTGCAAAAGCCTCCTCAATAGGCTTTCCGAGGTTATTGAAAGGAATTGGCAAGCCCAAGAGCAGTGCAAGGGTTGGCACCAAGTCGATTTGATTGACTGACCGTGTCTTTGCATTCTGTGGAGGGGTCACAAAAGCTGGATCAGTGCGACCGAATATTCCTTTCCTGGAATACATCCATAGTGCAGCTTCAACTTCATCGTCGCTTTCCCCACCGTGATCTCCTTTGCCATCCATGCCATGGTCTCCCATGATAACCAACAGGGTATCATCGTCCAACTTCTCCACGAGTCCTCTTATCAAAATATCCATCTGCTGTAACTTACTCGTCATTGCCGGATGATTTGGTCCATATCTATGTCCTGCATGGTCCACACCCAAGTAGTGTGCAAACATAACATCCCACTCAGATTTCTTCTCTTTTTCAAGAAGTGGCATGATATGTTCTGTGACCCCGTTATCCACCGTATGCAAATCCCATACATTAAGAGAATCATATGCACGACTAATATTTGGTTCAAAGTATCCAGGAAAGAGCGCAGTCCAAGTATCATCACCAAGATGTACAATCTTCTTTCCAGCATCTTTCAATTGACCCAAGAGATTGTCCTCTTCAATTGCAGTACCTGCAAAGTTCGAGCCTGCATCCACAAATGTTGGGAGTGTCCCGGTTGTCAAGCCCTTTAATCTTTGCAGTGTAGTGGTAGGGGGATCCGCGATAAAGGGCAATAAGAATGCATTATGTGGTTCTCTGCGCGCCGTCTCGTACAAGAATGGTAACGCATTGTGAAAAGCCTGCGAATCATCCCCAGAAAATGGCACAGCGAAATCGTAGCGCAATGCATCCACCACCACCACGACAGCTCTGTCAAACGTCTTTGGATGCCAACATCCTCCCTCCGATGTACCAGCTCCTCTGTAATCGACATTTCTTGCAATTGGTGGTTCGGCACAAGTCGAAGATTCCTCTAAAACCAACCGAGTGAGTAAAAACCCTTTTGCAAAGTAAAATATTCCCACAGCATGCATAACCCTATTCATTAAGTTAATTAGCACAAAGCCGCTCCAAATCCTTCCCCAGGGAAACTTACGCCAACCAAGCCCACCACCCCCCAACTGCCCACCATTGCCTCCTCCATTGACTTCTCTTCGCCTCGTTCAATTCATCCCTCTTATCCTTCTTCCTAGGTACTTTAGGCTCAATTATATTCCCATTCTTATCGAGCTTCTTTCCCTCTCTAACAGCCTGTTCCTGAGCTTCTTTGCGTGCTTTTGCCCTCGCATATTGTGCCGCAAGTGAATTATATGAGCCAGGCGCTGGCTTAGGATCTACCGTTTTCACCATTTTCGTTTGAGCTCGCAGCTGTTGAGCTTGCTCTTAGAAGAACGGTTTGATGTAAGTTGGAAGTTATAAAAATATTAAATCAAAAGGTAAAATTTCTCAATATGCCATTGTCATGAACCCATGAATCAGATGTTAAGAAGAGAGAGAGAAAAAAGAAGAGAATTGAGGACAAATTGTTCAATTCATTCAATTCAATAGGCCAACAGGGCGGAGTGGTGGAGGTATTGATATGATCTAACTTTTGTTTCACCGCCTTAATTTTGCCCCCAACTAAACCATTCTGCCCATACAAATGGACCCTTGAGAACGATAGCGGTGAGGCACAAATTAGACCTTTATGCCTTCATAGAGAAATTGTTGAATGATGTGTACATGAAGCTTCTAGATGAGTTGTTTTTTGGGTTTGAATGGGTCTCCTCGGCTACCGTCATTCGTTGAAGCTACTCAAGTAATTCAACACTTCTACGTGTAGCTCGGACAACACTCATAGATTCTAGCCTCTACTCGTAGAATCTACTCAAGGGAAGCTGTTGAAGCTTATAGTTTAGTATGCATATGTGCATGTACTCTAGCTATTGATATGTTTGGATTCGATTGAAAGTCAACCTTCATTCTCTAGGATTACATATTACATGCATTGGATACTGCCATCACCTCGAGGTAATTGAAGATACCACACGAGAAGCCAGAATGAAGTCAAATGCTTAAACGGAAATTGAACCCCTATATCGCCAACATATAACATTCCCTTATAATACATACTAATGACGCCCTAAGAAGCATTTGATCGTTCTTATCATACCCCTTCCCTATCGATTCATTCTTCGTTCCCATATCCCATCATGTCCCACATCTCCTGATCCTTCGCATCTCTTCAACCTATGCCAAAATCTTCGGATGGGATACACTCATTTATAGAGCGAGATTGTAAGAGTATTCATCCTCGATATTCTGAGAGATCCAGAGAACCACCGAACTAAGATTAATGTTAGCTTCCAGGAACCCAAGCTTTCACTCCGTTGCAAAACCACCCATCCAACAAGAGTAAATTGTAAAAACTAACCTCAGCATAACACCAGCATTGGCTCCCACATTCGCAACCCCCATTCCGACAGTAGGCCACTGCGCACCAGGCACCACATACTTGAGAACTAAAACCGTAATCCCGCCAGCCAATCCTCCTGCCAAACTAGCAAATCCCAAGAATAAAACCACTCTTGCTTTCCAAGCAACACCGCTTCCACTATAAGAGAAAGAATCCGCGGATAATCGAGACTTTTCAATAGAGTTTATGATGAGCATCCCAAGAGAAGAGAAGATAAGGGGAAGCCAGTCGATGAATGTGATGTGGATTGGGGGATCGGACCCATTGAGGGCAGATTTAGACCAAAGGGCCGCATCGAGGAGGATGAAGAATGAGAGGGAGAACTATTTCCAGAGGTGTTAGTAGAGGTGATTGTAAAGTAAAGTTTTGAATCTCGAATTGCTGCTTTTCCGTGAGATCGAGATGTAAGGTTCATCATACCAAAGCTCCCGAAGTATAAACACCAGCCCCCTTCGCCGTCGCACTATTCATCCATTCCGGCTTTCTAAATTTCCAAAGACGTTCTTCCGACATGATGACTTCGAGCTTGAGAATTTACAAGCTTGAGAGTTTAAGAGCTTGGGGGTTCACGAGCCGGCAAGTTCACAAGTCCGTAAGGTTAACAAGCGTAACAGAAGACCACAATCTCAACACGGCTTTCGCGCAGCTCTTCCTTATCGCGCACGATTAGATTTTCGAAAGAATGAAGATCTCGTCCAACAATATTTCGCGCTTGATAGGGCGCAAATGTTTATATCTCTTCTCGAGTCGTATCGTAGATAGAAATCGTAAGGAATTTGTTGGTATTATTGGTGTTGCGATGTGATTACCCTACTCGAGTAGTTATGATAGATTAGCTTGTTTGAGGCTTCTTGCGCAACATCAATCGCCAAGTCCGCCAAGCCGCACGGGTACGAATGGTCACGTGTCTCTGTTCGATCTGGGGATTAATTGGTTGTATCTTTTTCCGTTTTTACTCGTTGGGAAGTTTCTTATTCATAAAATCCCTCCCTTCGCTTTCTCAATTCCTGAATCGTTAAGCTCCGTTTGGATCTTGAGTTCTTGATGTATCTAATTATAGCATGAAGAGCGCGTCTATATTTCCATTCACAAGTTTCAAACCGAGAATATAAAAATTCAATAGAAGTTCTACACTCAATTCAACTCTCGAGGTTGCTCGAGATTCCCCAAAACGCTTCTAGGTATTCAAACATATTCCAACATACATGAAAGATTCCAAAATCAAAAGATCAGATCTCAGATATAATCGCACTCAATCTACTCGAGTATAGATTACATACTCGAAGGATACATCAAAACATACAAATCATCGATATCTGTAAACATTGAGCATCTACTAGTAATCCCCCAACTGTTCTACCCCTTAAATCTATCCACTCTTCTCCTCTCCTATTTCTCGCTAGATAAGGTTAATGACCCCCTATATATCTACCCCCCTATACAACATCCCATCTGACACCTTATCATCTCCAATTATATCATCTCATCCCCAATACATTTTCCTTCTTCCAATTTATCTGAGACTGAGATTGAGGTAACGTTACTTACTATATAAGGTGACCAACTGTACAGATACTAGTAGTACTACTGTACATCCAACCACCTATCCAACCACATGCAAGCGAAATCCTCTCAATACTACTTCGTACGCACCAACACACCTATGGATGTACTCGTAAATAGGTCGTTCTTAGAGTACAGTAATGACATCCTTAACGCCAAAGGAAATCTCAACATCAATCATCAGGGTAATTGCTCGAGTACAGTACTGAGTACAGTAGTTTATTTAACCAATCTAACCCAACCCAACCCAACCCTCTCTAACCTTACCTTGACCAAACCATACCAAGCCTACAAGTTATCCTCCCACCCAAACCCCTAGCCTCAAACCTCAAACCTCACAGTTAGTTAGTTGGTTGGTTAGTCAATCATAAGTTAAAATCACAACCCGAACAAATCCAACATGAAACGGAAAAACCCAAGCCCATCAAGCCCATCAAGCCCATCAAGCCCATCAAGCCATGAAGCCATCAAGCCATATGGCGCATACTCCGTACGTACATACATGCATGGAGAGTATAACGTTATTCAGCCCAGTCCATCCCATCCCATCCCATCCAATCCAATCTATCCAATCCAACCCTCAATTTCCTCATGCATACATATACACGGTCTTTGAGCCCATGAATCATACACAATGCATGATATCAAGCGCGCGCCAACCTTGAGAGGAAAGGAAGGCAAGCTGTGATTTTATTATTATTTTTGATTTTATTTTTGTTTTTGTTATGGATTAATCGTGGATAGGGTTGTTACTCGAGTAGATAGGTGTTATTAGATAGAGTAGAAAGGTAGATAGATATTCACAAGAGAGTAGAGTACAAGTTTGATCAATATGTAAAGTATCAAGAGGAAGTAAATTCTTCATTCGAAGGAAGGGTTTTACGGTATAGATAGTTATGTGTATCTATCCATCTAGGTTTTGTAGATACTGTATATACGTATATAGGTAGGTGGTTGTTAAAGGTTGAGGCCACCAGGCTTTTGAATGTTAATGACGAGATGGGAATTCATGGGGCGAGAAGAGATGATACTTTATCCCCAAGCATACTACTGTACTACTGTAGTAGACAGACAGACAGGTAAGTAAGTAAATAAAATGAAATTAAGGAGTGAGTTTACGGAGCAAGCCAAGCGAAATTTGATGGAGGGGGAATGGGAAGCATGAGTAGGTATTGTTATTCTTGCGCTGGCACATGAATAATGAGCGCCGTAGAGTAGAAATGAGTGAATGAATATATCTATTTATTATAAGGTTACCTATCAAGGGACTGGTGGACTTGTCCATCAACTGGTGATGGGACGTACGTATACTGCAAAGCTTATATATAAATTAGATATTTACAATCTCTGATATATATTAACAAGTAATTACTTTTATATCATTCTTTCCATCTCTTTGCCAGTCCTGTCCTTATTAGCTTCATCCATCTTCTTTAGGTTTAGTTCTCCTTAATTACCCTTCTTTGCCTGGGAGTCTTTGACCCTCTCTCCTGAACCCATCTTCACATCTTCACATCCTCGCTTCTTCACACCCTCACACCTTCACACCTTCACTTCTTCACTTCTTCACTTCTCTTCTATCGTCATCTTGATCGTCATCTTCTTCTTAATTTCTCTCCTTTTTGACTTCCTATCTGATCCAACTCATCGCCCTCCCTCGCTATCGGCATCTTCAAAGGATCCACCAAAATATCAGCTAGTTGGTTTTATGCTCTCTTGGACTTGGGATTGGCTGGAATTGATAAGGCACATACATAAAACGGGTCAGACTCAGGGAAGGCAGTAAACAGTAACACTAACCAATTCGTTGGACGGGATTTTAACTTTCACTCAAATCAGTCCAGTTCAGTTCAGTCCAGTTCAGTTCAGTTCAGTTCAACTCAACTCAACTCAATTCACTCCATTCCATTTCATTCTGTTCACCTCCAACTCAACTTCATCACTCCTTCAAAGCAATTCAATCTTCAATCTTTTATTCTTCATTTGATTCCATTCGGAGCAGCGAGCGCATAATCAAATTTCAATTTCAAAAAGTTAAAGAGGAAACAGAAACGGGAACCAGAAACGGAAAAGAAAAGAAAAGAAGCAAAACAAAACAAATACCATCTCCTCTCTTTTAATATCTTCCAAGGAATTTCTAACATCCATCAACAACATCAACATCAACAACAACAACCAACAACAACAACAATCACAACTATCGAGAACCCTCAGTCTGAAGTTTTATTCATTACATACTTCAACGAGTTATCTACACCTGCAAAGTAATAGAATAATCGCCAGTCATGGCAGGAAAGTGAGTTGTTCTATATTCTTCCCACAAAGTCTCCTCTCAAGTCAATTTCCAAGTTGATGGATAAACTGCCCATCCCCTTCACACATAATGCTAATAGTCATTGATTTTAGTCCATTGGGCTCTGCTTTCAAATCTTTCTGGCATACTATGACCAGTTATGATCGTCGTATGTTCACATCATATCATGCCCAAAACTTCTCGAGATCAGTTTTAACCAATATCAACAGATTCTTCGTACGATTCTCCATACAGAACTGGTGGACATGTTCCTCTTGCACAAAGTCGACATGAACCTTTAACATCCGTTGCAACGACGGCTTCAGAATCTCGCGCAGATCTGAACTCCCCTTATTTTGAAGAAAATGGTATACAATCTACATCAGCACTTAATGGAAATGGTTATCCAGGTTCCCCATTCGCTCCTCCAGCAAGTCCAAGTCCACAATCACCATATTCCCCAGGGATGAGATCATCAAATCTTCAACGTCAATCGACGCAAGAGAATTTTGAGAATGTTACACCAGGAGAAATTCAACTGCAAGCTTTTCAAGAAGGTCTCCCACCGCCACCACCCGTTGGTCACTCCTGGAAGAGAATCGATCGATGGGCAGAGGGAAACTATGAAGAGTTATGGGATCAACTTTGCGAAGGTTGCACAAATAATGATTTGAACGAGTTGGAGCATCAATTAGATTGTTCCCTTCCAATGGAGGTTCGTGAGTCAATGCAACTTCATGATGGACAAGAACGTGGTGGTTTACCTACCGGTATCATCTTCGGGTCCATGTTACTGGATTGCGAGGAGATTGTACAAGAATGGGAGAATTGGAAGAAGGTCAACCAGGAATATCTGACAGAATCATCCAACTACAGACCTTCCATGCCACCCAAGGCATTAGGTGGTAGCTCATCTTCATCGTCGAAGCAACCTGCAAACGCCCAAAATCCTCATTGGAGACAAGATTTATTGTCACGCCAAGATTCTCAACCACCTAATGCTATCCAAAAAGTCTACGCACATCCTGCTTGGATTCCACTGGTTAGAGATTGGGGTGGAAACAATTTGGCAGTTGATTTGGCACCAGGACCAGCTGGCAAATGGGGTCAAGTCATTTTATTCGGTCGGGATTACGATTGCAAATACGTCGTCGCAAGATCATGGTCTGCTTTCTTGGCTACTGTCGCAGATGACCTCAGCAGTGGAAAATGGTTTGTTGACGAGGAAACCAACGAGTTGAAGTTGAAGGAATTCAAGTCGGGGAAGGTTGAACCTGGTTATTTCGACATCTTGAGATGGAGAATGGATCAAAAGTATGGTCGCAAAAACGTTCGAAGAAGATCTGCTCCACCTGTCAGTGGTAATGGAGGATCTCCGTCTGGATCTCCTTATGCAAGCCCTGCTGCTGAGATGGGTGAACCACGTGGACGTTCTATGCAACGCTTTTCTGGTGCTTCACCCATTCCAAGTCCAAATCGTCCTGGTTATGGAAAGTCAAGTCCTTTAGCCAAAGTTACCGAAGAGAGTTCCGGATCAGGAATTAAAGTCAACACCATGGATATCCCGGCCACGAAACTTGTTGATGTTCAAACTCCAAGACCAAGCGAAGAGAACAAACCTTCTGACCGACCATTACTTGAATCCGAGTCACCTAAAGAGAAGAAAGAAGATGAGAAGTCCGGTGAAAAGGTTACGGGTTTAGGATTGGTAACAGGGACTTCTGAGAAAGAAGCCCCTGCTGATGATGAATCTGCGATGAAGACGATCGAAATCTAATGTTAATGCTCGACACTTTTGAATTGGTACTTGCATTACGTTTTGTTCTTTTTTTTCCCCCTTCACATTGCATGAGGCGTTATGGGCGTGGGTGGTATGAAGATTCATCGATGGGATTCATAATCAGAAATTTGAAAATTTTAAGAACATTTCTTTTCGACTTGTCTTGACGGCTTGCGATGCATGCATGGTTATATGGAGATGCGCTTTTCCATAAGCTGACTTGCCTTTTTTT
>NGKF01000018.1:255585-280242 GCA_002162555.1 Monilinia aucupariae | reverse complement strand
AGGGGGAGGGGATCCTTGCATTCGATGTGGCCGGGTACTTCGTTCTTCCATCCGATTCGGGCTCCATGGTCGGGACCGGCTTCGAATTGGTAGGTTCGTGTGAGGGAGAGCTTTTTTCCGGGACCGATGGTGAAGGGGTTTCCGTCTTGGTCGGCGGAGATGGAGAAGCAGAAGGCGTGGACTGCGCTTGTGTAACCCCTGTTTTGATGATTAGGTTGCTATATATTCAAGATTCAAGACTCAAAACTCAAAACTCAAGACTCAAGACCTAAGACTCAAGACTTAAGACCTAAGACTCAAGATTCAAGACTAAAGAATAAAAGTAGAAATATTGATATATACCAATACAAAACATAGTGACCATCATAGTGATCAGCAACCGGAGTCCATTCACCCCACCAGCTCAAAACATAACCACTATTACGCCTATGCAAGAGCGAAGATGCAAAGCCGCTCTTTGAAGTCTCCGAGGACGCATCAGGATTGATATCGCTAATCGGAACGGTCAAGTTATCTCTGGTTATCAGTGTTTGAACATTCGACAACGCACCACGCTTTTGATCATCGCTCGTGTCATCGGTGATGCTAACACTGAGGCCACCATGCGTCCTGTAGCTATCGCGTTTCTGGTCATTGCTAGTATCGTCGGTAATAGAGATGACTAGGCCATCGTGGGTGATGAAGTCTTCTCTTCGGGCGAGTTGAGAATTTACTGATGGAAAGGCGGGGAAGGCCAAAATCGTGGAGGTTATGCCACAGAAAGTGAGAAAGTTTATGGAATGCATAATGATTAGATCTGGGAAGGACAATAAGAAGATTGGAAATTTTGGGTGAAATTCTAAGGGATTTGAAGATATTGAGAAGGTCAGAGTGATAATGTTGAAGTTTGAAGTGATGTAGAGCTGTAGAGATGAGTTGACCTTCCTTTTATTTTAGTCGTAAGTTCAAATCGGCATGAAAGTGTCACCCATAACAAATTTCTCTTTCTTTCATTATTTTGAGAGCATTGTCTCAGCTGTGATCCTTCAATTCAGAATTCGATAAGCTGGTGCTATCAGATCATCTTTGATGGATGATGCACTTTGATGGGAAACCTTTGAAGTTTACCGAAGGGGTGGCTAAGATGCCACAAACATAGGACATGATTGAATAGATTAATTGAATGATTTAGTAGAACCTTGATTATCCGTAACCCTCGATCAGTTTGGAAAAATCTAACTTGAAGTCCTTGACAACCTGAGATGTAATTTTGGAATGAATACTTCGCTGGCTCGGATCCTTCATATTTGATAAATCAGGCGGGCTATTTAAAGGGGTTGAGCACTAATCGGTAATGCTTAGCGAAGAGTCGCTTTGGATATAACCGGGCAATAGGGATTCTTCTACAGGCCCCATCCAAGCGCGCCAAGCTTGAGCTGAGAGGAAGATCAGGCGTTGAAAACACACATGGTGATCGCTTGAACTCGGGAAGATACTCAAAGTATGGTTTAATCCTTTGAGATGAATTGTTAGCATCGTAGTTTATGCGTTTCAACTTGATAGAAACACATCGTACCTGGCTTTCTTGAACCCTGTGTGCAACGATTCAACGATTCAACGCCTCATCTCTGATTATCCGATGAAAGATCATCCATCCTCAGCTCTATCCCGCTGAAAATATCGTTCAAGCGTTCCAAACCTTTGTTTTCCAATCTACTTTGGAATGCTGCGCAGATGATATTCCCTCAGATCCTTCTGCGAGTGCTGAGTGAGTCTCTGGTCAAGAACCTTCTGCTTTTAGCATATAAACCCCTCATCGTTAGAAGAAGCAAAGACTTTTATTCAACATGTCTATTTCTTCAGTCTTGTAGCAGATTAAAATTCTGAGCTTTATCTTCATCATAACCAACTCTCTTCAAACATCTTTTATTGCCAAAATCTAGATACAATGCAGTTCATCACATTTGTTCAAGTAAGCATGCTGTTGTCTTTCCACTCACAGCTCATAAATGCCGCTCCTATAGACGAGCCCAACTTTCAGCGAGATATTGAACTTGAAAAAAGAGTTCCTGGGGATAGTCCTCAAGACCCTATCATGACTGAACTGGCATGTACTGGCGTTGAGCCTGTCTGTGAGGCAGACTGTATTGCAATATTATGTCACGGAAAGCCCCAAATAATGTAAAGTATTCTCAACACAGTTAAGAAATCAGCGTTGACATAATTCTAAGGCAAAGGGATACGCAAAATAGGGCTGCTCATTATGTACAGAGCGGGGCAGGTCTGACCCCATTTCAAGAAAGCCCAGCAATGATGCAAAGACGTGGGATTAGTACCCCTGATCCGCTATATGACAGTGCCGAAGAAACCACTTACGAGTCAGCGGCTTAAGGTGGAGTCGGCACTGTTCTTTTTCCAGTTCCTCGGGACCTCAATCGAGGTAAGTCATGAATTCTCTTCATCAGAAGATAACGGATCAATTATGTCGCTAACTAAAATTGTAGAACATGGTAGACGAATCGGCGCGATGTATACCAACTTCGGTATCACGAATGGAAGATGGTTTAAGCAATTATTCACTTTCCTCGGTTCAGAGACGTATAAATAAAGCTCTCCCGTCTAAAGATAAAGATCTGACTCCTAAACAGCCCTCACTGTATTGCATTGATGCAAGATCCTCCCGATGACTCTATCTATAGAAAATGACTGGGAAAGGATTTCACTGGCAAATATGATCTCAAGCCTTATGCGTTTGTGAAAAATCAAGCGGTTACTAACCAAATCACATTCTTAAACCTTTTCAAGGGTTATTCTACTAAACGTGATGATGGGAGTGAGCTTTTTGAGATTCCAGATGAATCGAAGCGGGGGTGCCTACTCTAGATGTTGACAAGGAATAAGTTGTGAAGGTCGAATATTTATATCCAAATGAGAAATTGAGTATGCAATTGGCTATTTTATGATAGGGAGTTTGTTTTTAAGAAGTCTTTTGAAAATTATCATACAAAACTTGAGTTCTCCGAAGTTGTTGTTCAGGAGTTTTCATTCTCTACCAACCTCTGCTTCGTTCTCGGATCAGTAGTGGCGTGACTATCGCATTATGATATGACGAACTTTCGTGTATACATTCGAAAACATGAATGTAGAATAAGATAAGCTTATGACCAAAGAATAAGGCTTGAAGATAGGAATAGAGCGCAGGTAGCTTGTCAAGTTAATTCGAATAGTGCAGGATAAGCGCGATATATGTAGCCCCAAAGTTGAAGCAGTTAAGCGATGTAACTCTGATTGGCTCGTTCGTCAGGAGCATATTGGAAAACCTCAATCTCAGGTAATCTTACAATAGTTAGAGCACCAGAGCCTGATTTGCGGTCGAAAACTCATTAAGAAACTGAGATCTCCTAAGAAGTTGACATCTCCTAAGAAGCCGAGATCTCCTCGGAAGAAGCATTCTTGATCCATAGCCACCACTGGTACCTTGGCATGCGCCTTTCGACTCTGTGCCGCATCGCCTCTGTTCCAAATATTCGGTAGTTACTGACTCCATCTCATTCAGATTGAAGCCGATGGCTCAAAATTAGCATGAAAAATGGCCCAAACAAAGGCCCTTGTGTATGAATTGTACACCCCAATGCTTTGGCAAGCGAATGTCAGCCTTGTGATCTCCATCGCTGTGGTGGTGAATTTCTCATTTTATGGCGGCACAGTTAAAATCGATTTCATGCGAATTCGAATTCGCTGTAGAGATACTCGTGTAGCGGTGAATGATGCAAGGTAGAGCATGATCCTACTATGTCGTATCTATGAATCAAAGGACATCTAACAAACTCTGCTGTGAACCATTCAATAATGAAGCTTGCAGAGCAGCAAAGTACCAAAGTTCATAGACCTAAAAACTCACGACTGATTGGGGTAAATCTAGAGAATCTGTCATCTGCTTATATTTACGAGCATCTTGGAGGAGCTGAAGGGTGTTACAAGAGAAATTTCACGTAATGTTGAAAAGGCATGACGAAGATGATGCGCCGTAAAGTATGTACCGAAAAGTATACGGCGTGAAAAAGTTATGCAGTGCACCTTTAATTTAAGATCTTGATGGATTTGAAGAAATGAAACTGGAAGAGTCAGCTATCTCTCCAGAATCTATTCCATCCAAACAGATTTTCAAGTAATCGGTCACGGTCGATTCAATTCCAGTTGTTCATTGTGCAGAAGAACAATCGAAACAGCTTCACTCCCTAGCATGTACAGTCTTATAAACAGTACGAGTTTTTCCCCTCATACGATTTATTAAACTGGGCTGACAAGTAAAGTTAGCTGAGGATCATTCTTCTTCTTCCGCACACAGCCTTGACCAAATGATTAACAGCACGGATAGAAGCAGGTGTGGTCTACTTCTCTATCATAAATCATTCAATAAAGATGATCATCGATTTCAGTTGAATGAGGGATGGTTTCGAAGACGTGCAATTTGGGCATTGGTTCTGCTATTTGTCCTGGGCACTATCGCAACATTGTCAGTACTTTTCCCTTTTCTTGTAACTAAATTGAAACTTGGAACTGATCAGAAACATCTTAGAATCTGGCTTACCTTACTGCTGACATTATCCCACCATCATGCCACCGGTACACCACCCAGTGGAATCAACGCTTTGATTCAGCAGTGGCGAACACCCAGCGATTCAGTCAACCTCCTTTCACCCTGGGCTTCTGATTTCACAAGAGATATTACACCGATTCCATGCCATTCTCATAATGATTATCGGAGATATATTCCTCTATTTGAAGCTCTTGCAGCTGGCTGCACATCAGTAGAAGCAGATATATGGCTCGACGATACAGTTGATAGTGAAGACTTGTTGGTAGGGCATTCTGTACGATCACTCAGAGATGATCGAACGCTAGAAAGTTTATATATTAAACCCATCATCACCATCCTCGAAAATCAGAACGATGTTTCCGCCACATCAGATGAGGGAAACAACGGTTTGAACGGTGTGTTCGAATCAAGTCCAGATACAACCTTGACTTTGCTCCTCGACTTCAAATCCGATGGAGTTAAGCTGTGGGCCTCCGCAAATCAGCAACTAGAAACTCTTCGTTCAAGAGATTGGCTCACCTACTGGAGTAATTCGAGCAGCAAGATCAACTGGCGTCCAATAACAATCGTTGCCACAGGAAACGCTCCCTTCGACCTCTTGGTTTCAAACACCACCTACCGGGATATTTTCTATGACGCACCTCTCGACGATATACCCAATCCCAAGTACCATAGCTCAAATTCTTATTACGCCAGCGCTTCTATGGGTACTCTTGGCAAGATATGGCTCTGGAAGCTCAGTTCGACTCAACTGAACAAAATCCAGGCTCAAATTGCCGCGGCAAATGAGAAAGGTCTCAAAGCTAGATATTGGGATACTCCAGCCTGGCCAGTGAGTTTCAGAGAATATATCTGGGGAGTTCTGGTGGAGAATGAAGTTGGGATGCTGAACGTCGACCTGTTCCCATCATCGCTCTTCTATCCTTTAGTCACTAGATTTGGGCAGAATAGATTATCATGGTGATTTGTGCGCAAGTCCAAATGAACTTGGCGAAGGAAGTCTTTGTAAAGCACCTTCTGGAGAGTAAAGCTAAGAATTTGATTGAATACAGAGAGGAGGAAAGGCTTGACTGTGTGATCTTTGGTTAACGTTAGATGATTCGGATTGGAACATTGAGGCTCGACGTCTTGAACCCACCAAGGGTTCTGAGGGTTGGGAATAGGTTGCAAGGTATTCTCTGAGAAAAAATCACGACAAATAATGATTCTGAGAAGTGCAAAGAGTTACGAGTGAAGTCCAATGAAGAAAAGGGTGCAACGGTGGATGTGAGTGGTGAGTGGTGAGTGGTGACGCGTGAGGACAAAGCGCGCGAGAAACGAGAGGATCTAGAATCACGTGATGTGGCCGAACCTTGGTCGTGGCGGAGCTGAGATCCATGACCCGACGATCACATCAGCGTCAAACTCCAAACTCCCAATTCCAAATTCATAGATCATAAATCCATTACCGTGAGATTGATGGTCGCGTAACAGCAACATGGTAAAAGAGCAAAAGAGCAAAATAGATGACAGCGTCGTCATCAAACTCGGATCGGAACAGCAGAATGCGTGATCGATGCATTTGCCATCAGACCAACTTCCTATGTCGGCCAGTTACCCCACGTATTGTGCTGTGGTTGCGTGCCAGGAGGATTGGCGGGGAAGATGACTCGGACTTGGATGGAATTCGTATACGAGGAATGATTGATGCTCTAGAGAATGCGCACGGATTGTGTCCAATACCTTCATGGCGGTTAGAGGATAAGGTCGTTGTTCACCGGCGCAGGAATATCCAGTACGTACTGTACAAAGTACTCGCAGCACAGCAGGATGCATCGAGTCTTGCTGGTCCGGTCCTGCAACTGAAGCGTCCTCGAGCAGAGAATGCAGGTGGGTAGGCGTATTCCCCATCTACCCCATATCGACCCCGCAGACTGAGCTTCCTTGATGTCACGGTTACTCGGCATTTGAGTCCCCATTTCTGACCACCCTGACTTTACCCTGACTCCGCAGGACCCGGTGCACCTGCATGCCGTTTACGTTGTTGCATGCTCGAGTGCTTAGTTACACAACAGCCCGACTCGAACTTTTATGTCCTCAGCAGAGCATGTTTTCCGTGGCTTTGCATGCTCTATACGAAGTCGAGAGGATCGGATTCGTACCGGCCAGCATCCTGTTCAACTTTTCAACTTGTCCACTTTTCAACCTTTAACCGTTACCCTTTCAACCCTTCAGCCTCTCATGCGCCTTGACTCTTTGCCATGGTGCTTGCAGTCAATCTTTCATACCAAGGTTATACTCATCATGCTTCACGACATGGTGTGGTATATATGAAGGTGATGACGTGTGTGCATTGGACATCAAGCATGGGGTATTCCAGCTCTGTTGAAGGATAAATAGGTGGTTGTGATGGCTTATATCTATCTTCTCTTTGTGGGATATACTTGTATAGACAAGTCCTTCTTTTCTCATTTCCTAATCCCCAAATTATAATACCTTATATTTATATCTTATTGTCCGGACCTGTATAAACAGGCCTTTTCTTTCTCATCCCAAATCACCAGAACAACATTGGCTGCCCCTGAACTTGCGATAATGCGGCTCTCTCATCTCGCTCTCCTCCTTTCCACAACAATAGTATCAAGCTCACCGGTGGAAAGTAGAAGATCAAACTTGGAAACTCGTCAAGGGATTGACACTTCATCGCTGATAGTTGATCTCGGATATAGTGTTTATCAGGGATACCACAATGATACGTCAAAGCTGAACATCTTCAAAGGGTACGTATGTTCAAAATCGGTGTCAAAAGGCTGAATCTCACACAAACATAGAATTCGATATGCAGCGCCGCCAGTGGGAAAACTCCGCTGGCAAAAGCCACAACAACCCTCGGAGAATAGGACTTCGATTATACAGGCAACGGCGTATCCTCCTCGTTGCCCCCAGAGTCACAACACCCCTGTGTAAGCATTTGAAATATGTTGTATGTTGCCAAGGTTACTGGTTACTAACAATCCACCCAAGGCCCGCCAACTACAATTTCACAAAGTCATATCTTGGGAACGAGGACTGCTTGTTCTTGAGCGTATGGGCTTCACCAAATGCAACAAACCTCCCTGTAATGATCTGGATCCGTATGTACCCGCTCATTTACCCATTTCTTCCCTTCTCAAGAGCAAAAATTGATTTCCAACAGATGGCGGCGGTTATGGTCAAGGTGCTGGTAACTATGACTTTTCCGAATTGGCCAACACCAACTCCAATGCCTTCATCATAGTAGCCATCCAATATCGTCTCGGCGCTTTCGGTTTTCTCTCCTCTTCCGACCTTGTCACCTCCGGCGGCGTTCCTAATGCCGGCCTCTACGATGTCAATTTCTCATTGCAATGGGTTCAATCCCATATTTCTAAATTTGGAGGCGATCCTTCTCGAGTGACTATTGCTGGGGAATCCTCGGGAGGGGGTTCGGTGATGTTGCAAACTATGGCTTATGGAGGAACGTTAGGAACAAGTTTGTTTCGTAACGGGATTGTGGCAAGTCCGTATCTGCCGATGCAGTATGATTATGATGGGTTGAGACCAGAGGAGAGTTATCGAAAGTTTGCCGCTGCAGTAGGTTGTGGAAATGAGAATAGTGATCGGAGTGTTTTTGATTGCCTGGTGGGTATGGATACAGTTGCTTTACAGAATGCTAGTGCACATGTTTCTGCAAATGGGTATTATGGCCAATGGGCTTTCTTACCCGTAACTGATGGGGAATTCTTGCTCAAGAGACCATCCGAGCAATTGTTAGCGGGTGAAGTTAATGGCGTGAGACTTCTGTCGGGCGTGCGTACACTCCTCTATCAAGATTCGGATGTAAGCTAGGCAGCTAACAATCCTCAGAGCAATGCTAACGAAGCCCCCGGCTTTGTCCCACAACACATAAACACAACCGATGCCTTTAATACCTTCACCCAATCCCTCTTCCCCTTAATGTCAGATTCTACCCGCGATCGCCTGCAGGAAATCTATTCCATCCCTCCAACAATTCAAGGCCCACTATTTGCGACGACGGGAAACAGTGGTCCCACAGCCCTGAACCAATCCGTCTTCGCCATCGGCCAACAACAGCGCGCCAACAATCTCTACGCCGAGAGCACCTTCGTCTGTCCTGCATATTGGATGGCCTCTGCTTTCTCTCAAAGCTGGAAGTACGAGTACAGCGTCCCGCCCGCCCAACACGGAGGCGACTTAAATGCGTACTACGCTTACAATCCCACGTCCCTTGGCTACGGAACGCTCTCCCCGGCCTTCCGAACCGCAGTCCAGAAGATCTGGGGAAACTTCATCGTATACGATGATCCCACCCTGCCCGCGGATGTCATCGCATCCATCACCGAACCTGACAATGGTTCGCAGACCGGTGATGAGATATCCGCCGCTGGGACTGGCATCTGGCCTCTGTGGTCGACGGATGGATCTTCGCGCGAGCAGCACAAGATGCTGAATCTGAACATGACCGGGGGACAGGCGACCAAAATTCCAGTGGCGAGTGCAGATGGGGGTGTGAGGTTCAACGTGACTGAAAATACGGGACCGGCTGTGAAGGCGGATTTGGCGATCGTGGATGCTTGGGATTGGGAGGGGGGAAGGGGTATCAGATGTGAGTTTTGGGTGGACATTGGGCGTGAGGTTCCGGAGTGAGAGGGAGGGAGAGAGGGGCAAAATTAAGAAGTCGAATGGGGATTTATTGATGAGGTGGGATGGTAAGGGGTTCAATGAACATCTTGTTCTTGCTTGGGTATTTTTATTCATCCTTTGATTAATTTAATTAATTTAATCAACTTTGATCTTTTCAAATAATGTACACGGGGAAGAAAAGTGAGGAAACAGAAAGAGAGAATAGCGTTTTGTAGAAGAGAGCAATATGACAAAAGAGAACTAAGGCTAGCGGCTAGTGGTTAACGTTGAGAATATACCATAGGGGGAGGAAAGAGGAAAGATGAATACTCGTATTTGTAGTCTTAATCATAATACAGAGTAAATACAAATAAGGATTAAATGAAAGGTGTAAAATATATAAACCCATCATTAGTAAAACTACTCTATAAAAAACATTGTATATATACTCTTTGTATTAAACCAGGTTGTATAAGTATAGAGTAATTCGGATTTCATATTTCGGATTTCATATTTCATATTCCATATTCATATTTATAGTCCGCCGATTTACAAGATTTATACGAAATAAAAGATTACGAGTAAAGTTTACCGGCACTTACAGGTAATAAGATAGCGTCATCGATTTTAAAGTTTATCACGGGAGGGAAGAAAAAAAACGAAGAGAGAGAGAGAGAGGGAGAATTTAACCTTGCTACTCTACTCTACTGGTATAACTATATCATTCTCTTCGATACACTTAACGATATTTTGGTCCTTCACTCTACTTTACTTTACTTTACTTTACTTTGCTTTGTTGTATTGTCAAGATCAAGATCAATTAGAGGTTCATATTGTTGTAACGGGTTGGATCGCCATTCTTCTCAGCCTTGTTGGTTTGATCTTGGTTCGAAAACTTACAATACTCATATCATATTCCGATTCTGCGAAAGAGAAGAGAAGAGAAGAGAAGAGAAGAGAAGAGAAGAGAAGAAGAAGAGGAAGAAAAGCAACGAAAAGAAAAACGGCAAATATGGTCAATTCAGTAGATGATCAAACGGCTGCTCCTTCAATTGAAGTCAAGAACCTTACATACAAATTCCCGGATTCAACTTTGGGTCTCGCAGATATCACACTCAGTCTGCCACCGAGTTCGAGAACTTTGTATGTTCTTTTCTTTTCTCCTGCATTTCCTGCAGAGGTGTACTCCTTCATCCAAGCACTCCTCTACACACTCCTCCAGCTCCCTCTTCCCCTCCAAAATAACCACAACTAATTAACCTTCTTCCCTTCCTCATAGATTAATCGGTGCAAATGGCGCCGGCAAGACCACTCTTCTACGACTCCTCTCCGGAAAACGACTCGCCCCCACCTCCACCATCTCCATCTCGGGTCTTGACCCTTTCAAAGATTCTCTCGTTGGTGTCACCTATCTCGGATTGGAATGGGTACTCAATCCCATCGTGCGGACCGACATCGGTGTTCGCGAATTACTCGCTTCGGTTGGAGGAACGCATTATCCCGAGCGTCGGGATGAACTCGTGCAGGTTCTTGATATCGATTTGGATTGGAGAATGCATCAGGTTTCGGATGGGGAGAGGAGAAGGGTGCAGCTGGCTATGGGGTTGATTCGACCCTGGAGGATTTTATTGTTGGATGAGATTACGGTGGACTTGGATCTTTTGAGTCGGAAGAGATTTTTGGATTTCTTGAAGGAAGAAACCGAGAAGAGAAAGTGTACCATTGTTTATGCGACGCATATCCTGGACAATCTTGCCGGCTGGCCAACGGATTTGGTACATATGAGTCTTGGAAAGGTGAAGGAATGGGGTGCGATTGAGAAATTTGAGAGGGAGATGACTGCGGATAGGAGTGGGAATTCTAAGTTGGGAGAGTTGGTGTTGAAGTGGTTGGGAGAGGATTTGAAGGAGAGGGGTCCGAGAAATAATCAGGGGAGTGCGGGAACCAGTTACTTGGTAGGTGGAGTGGGAGGGTATGGAAGTGAGAAGAAGGTATAGGTGTGGGTTTTTGACGAGGGGAATGGGATATATGGGATATATGGGATGAGAGGAATAGGGGTATTTGGGTCTTTTTAAACATGGTGGTATCATGGCATGATGGGAACATCTCAATTCGTAAATATACATTTGAGACACCACGGTGCAGCACTCAACATCAACCGGGGAGCAGATCCAGAGGGATATTTCTTACTTTCATTTTTTTTCTTTGTCCAATATATATTTTTATCTAGAGTGCCTTAACGCCTCTAACACATGTTATGTATGATATGGGTGGATCAGTTGGCACGGTATGGCGTTCAACCAAAGCATCACAGGAGGCGTACTTTAACATACGATACCCCCTTTTAGAGTTATTCAACATAGAGAATAAATCCTCAGAGAACTATCTTCACTGGCAATCGCAAGTTCCATGCCCGTCGTGATCTCGGATGTATCTTTGTGAGAGGGTTTCCATGCTAGTTGGGTGATGGCTTTGGAGGGGTAGTAGTTATTGTTGTTGCTGTGGATTGCTGTTAGTTGATTATTCTAGGGAAAGGGGAAGGGGAAGGGGAAGTAAAGGGGAAAGTAAAGGGGAAAGTAAAGGGGAAAGTAAAGGGGAAAGTAAAGGGGAAAGTGAAAGTGAGGAAAAGCCAATTTTATACACAATGATTGATTGATTGATTGATTGACTGAGGATGAATAAATCAATGAATGAATGGGGAAGAAAAAAAAAGAATCATAAGAAAAAACATACCCAATCTCCAACAAAACCTCCGTTACCACAACAGCCTCCTCTTCCCCCTTCCCAACCACAACTCGATAAACTCCAAACCTCCCAACCTCGGTCCCCACAGCCAAATACACAGCATCGCCCATCCAAGCATCGAAGAAATCAAGTGCCGTCACGGGACTCTCGTGGGGAATGGTCGCTGCGTTGGTGAATTCTGTGGCTCCTTGGATCCATATCTTGACTTGTTTGTCTCTTCCTGCGGTGGCGAAGATGGGGGGTTTTGGAGGGGTTGAAGGGGATGAAGTAGTAGAAGTAGAAGTAGAAGGAGAAGGAAAAGTAGGCGCCCACGCGGCATCAAGAATCATCCTCGCGTGCCCCTTAAGATTCGACGCCGTCAATCGATAGGTCAGCGGCTCCGAAGGGTCGGCGCGCTCGAAAATCGCCCATTGTCGATCTCGTCCGACGGAGAGCAGGTATCGATCGTCGGCCGAGAAGCGCAGGCGCGCGACCGTGAGGGAGTGGGCCGTGAGTGCCGGTTTGACCTCGTGCCACTCCTTCGTGTCGAAGAGTCGGATGACCGCGTGTTCGATGGAGCTGGCTTTGCAGGCTGTCGCGATGATGGTTCCGTCGTGCGAGGTGGCCAGCGTGGAGATCTCGTAGCCGTGTCCGTAGAGCTTTTCGGTTTCGGGCCAGAGCGTGTGGCGGGCGAGATGGTCTTCGAAGGGTGGGTGGGAGTGGGGGAGCGTTGGTTTGGGGTTGGGGTTGGTGGTGGTGGTGGGGTTTTCCATGGCTTCTTCGTCGTTGCTGGGGGCTTCGATGGCTTTGTTGGATAGGCCTAGGACGGGCATGTTGGCTGCGTCGGCCATGTTGCTTACGTCATTTTCGCTGCCGATTCCACAGAGTTCGTGAAGTAAGGCGGCCACTGCCCTCGGCTCATTGAAGACGCGAAGTAACTTTTCGTCGGCACCGGACACGAATTGGGATCCCCCAAGCGAATCAATACAATTCAAATCATAGCCATGGATCTGGGGTCTCGCCATCTCATGCCAACTCCCCCTCGCACTCCCCTCCCTCTTCCACTTCGCGTGCAATCTCGTCGTCTGATCCGTGCTGGTCGACAACAAGTAACTCCCGTCTTTCGACCACGCGATGCCCGTCACGGATTTCACGTGGCCGGTGATGGCCGTGCTTTGGGCCCAGCGATCAGACGATGCATCGTGGTTCCACAAGCGCCAACTGCCCGTTCGTCCGAGACACACGACGGTTGAGCCGGCGGGCGACCAGAGGCCGGTCCAGAATCCACCCGTGCTCCCGGTGGCGGTCGTGGAACCCTTCTCGGCGCTGATTTCGCCGAGTCGTGCGACCGTGACCCAGACGCCCGTGTGCGCATCGGGCTCCCAGATGGCGAGGGAATTGTCGGCCGAGGCGGAGAGGAGTTGGGGTTTTTGGGTGCGGGTGAGGCTGGGAGAGAGCCAGCGCGTGCTGTAGATCCAATCTTCGTGGCCGAGGAGGAGCGCTTCGAATGTGGCGGAGAAATCTAAAGCTTGGGCTTGGAAACGATGGGCTTTGTTCGAGAGGGATTTTCCGGGCATAAATGCTCCAAAGGTGGGATCCGCGGTCGTTGCGGCGGCTGGTAACTCTTTGCCTTGATGGATTCTCCATAGTCGGATGTACTTATCCTGGCTGGCTGACGAGAGGAGTAAATCACTGGCTGGGCTATCACTTTCCTTGGTGAATTCTAATGATCTGATCCAGCCTTCGTGTCCAGATAATGTCGCTTTATATTTGAAGTCTGATCCCTCTTGAGCATCCAATACGTGAAGCTGGATAATATCTTTTGTTCCCGCGACGGCCAAAACGAAAGAATTGGAGGCTCCAGTCAAGGGACTCAAAGCTAATGCCAGCGGAAATAATCGTGGTGTAATCGTGATGGATTGCTGCAAACTTGCAACATTATCATCATCGAGCTTCCAGATCTTGACAATAGCATCTGCGGAGCCTGTGGCAAAGAGTTTGGAACCTTCCGTCACGGCTATACAGTTGATGGTGCTCTGATGATCGGTGATATTTTGGATACAAGTATAGCTCTTGGAATCTTCATCATGCTTCCAAATCCTAACCGTCTTATCGACGGATCCGCTGAGTATCAGACCATGTGATTTAGGGACGAATTTCACCACGTTCACAGTATCCGTATGACCACCGAGGAGCTCAAAAACTCCTCTGGAAGATTCATTCTAGATTTATCATCAGTATCCTTTCCTTCTCTGACTGGTTCTTCACCATAACCTTAACACCAGAGACAGTCATCTTCACGGCTCGGAGATTCATGGTAAAGATCTGGAGAACTTACTCCTGGATCCCATAATGCAATATTTCTATCGGTTCCATAGGCTAGGAGTCCTGATTCATCCCAATCGGCAGCAGAAGGGTGTCGATTGGCACCTGCCGCGAGATACTCTGGGGCAATTTTATTCATACTGGTTCATCAAGGTGTGTACGAGCAAGAGGAAGATGATTTTGTATCACAGCAGTCGTCAGATCATATCCAGATGTGAGTTCAAATGCGAAGGAAGTCGTGAGGTCGTGGTGAATTCAATGGTTGCTGTCCTTGATGGTGTGGTGAAAAAACAATTGTTCCCAATCATTTTTGCGAAAAAAAAACTTTTGCTTTGGAGCCATCATAAACTTATCACGGCAACGAGAGTGATAAAATCTACCAAAAATGCATTTCTCGTTGGAGGCATATGAGATTGACATGAGAAGAAACGTTACATTTACAAGTAATTTTATAGAACCTTTATCGGAGAGGATTCAACACGTTTACGATATTTCCACTCGAAAGTCGAATTCTCACCAAGAAACAGAGGCCGCTGTCCGCTTTCCGAAGTGCAAAGTGAAAAATAAGCGAGGCTGTGGGATATTATTAACCTTACCGCGAGGGATCACGTGATTTCTCTGGCAATCCATCCTCCAACCTTTTCCCTCATCATCCAATTCAATATCAAAAATTGGCAATCAAAAATTAAAACTGGAAATCACCAACTAAATCCTCCAATATGGCGACGACAGAAACTCTCAACATCGTCGTCGAATTCACGTGAGTCACCTCTCTTCTCCTCTCTTCTCCTCTTCTCTCCTCTCTCCTATCTCCTCCTGAGCAAGCCACTAAACACCACCTCACAGTGGCGGTCTCGAAATGTTATTTTCCCACCAACGAAAGCATCAACTCAGCATCCCTAAGACCGATTCAAAGGGCGATCCTGTTACCGTAGGCTGGTTGGTGAATTATCTGTGCCATGAAATCATGCAGGATTCAAGAAAAGACATGTTTGTCCTCGATGATCACGTGTAAGCCTCGCCGAGTCTTTTTCTCTCCTTTCATCTCCTCATGTCTCTTGAGGCGACCTTAGATGCTTGCTCGTTGCTTGCTGCTTGCTGCTTGTGCACTAGTGTGTGCATGTATTCAATCTAGGTTAGACGGCATAATACCAGGTTACATTTTGATTTTCACATCACCCATCGATGCTAATTGTTCATCTGATATTCATCCTCTCATCTTAGCTGGCGCCGGCCACTAGTTCTCCATTCCCCGTATGCATACTGATATTCCTCTCTTTTCATGAACTAGGCGCCCCGGCATCCTTGTGTTGATAAACGATGCAGATTGGGAATTGGAAGGAGAAGCTTCATACGCACTACAGCCCAACGATAATATTCTGTTCGTATCGACTCTGCATGGAGGTTGATTGTCCCCTATTCTCAAACCCATGTCCCATCGAGCTCTCCACGATCGGCCTTCTTATCCTGGACGTATCACACATACATATAGCTAGTAAGGTTAATAGCTAGCGCTGGCATGTGGTATGATACCACTGGCATCTATGATACTGTAGATTAAGTACTAGGTTATCACACTTCTGTTAGTAATGATACGATTCCCTGGTTATGCATCATGCAATTTTACCATCCAGCTGTTTCTATGAGTGCACGTGACATGGTGTATAAACTCACTTGTGTCAAAGGGCTAAGCGGTTATCATGCACCGAAAAGCCAAAACAGATCATCGAGCTCGCTTAGAAGCAGTATCGCTATAAGCCTTCTTTAGTAACGCGGCGTTGCTGTTTGGGCTATATTGGTTTAGCGCTCATGTTACAATATGTATGTCATTTATTAGTACATATCTGCGTTGTTATCACGTGTAGGGTTTGCCTACCTGATTGGCTCTACACATAGAGATACTTCTGCGGAGGTTGGAATCCGTGCTAGATTCCTCGAGTAGACAAACTAGACTCTCGCCACCCCAATAAATATAATAAAATAAACTTTTACACGGTATCATCAAGGCAGTTTCATCAAGGATCAAAGCTGCGTCCTACCGTAAGAAGTAGTTGCATCCATACTCGAAACATCTTTCGTACACTACTACCCTCACAGGGCTTGACGGACGAAAATCTTTCAAATCTTTCACAAGATCGAATCATCCCCACCAACGGTTACACAATTGCTAGCGTACCTCGTTGCTTGCTGTACGGCTTCCGGAAGGCAAACCCATTTCCACGAGCTCATTCGTCTCCCCTTTAAATTGTCCAAATTATGGGGTCACTGTATTGTGTCGGATGCAGATATGGATATTCCCCAACCCATCCAGCAGAGTTTGATTGTGATTGGATTATTTTCCTTCCGGGGTTATTTTAAGCCCAGCCTATCCATCATTTGCCAGTCTGGTTCTCCCCCCCAACGTCCCGGCCCGTCGTAGGCCTCCTTCAGTAGCGTTAGCATTCGGATCTGGAACGTCCCTCACAATCGTCATTTGAGGCAGGCTGGCCAAGTTTTGTAGTCTCTCGCTAGAGGAGTTGCATCTGCAAGGGATTCGGTGATACTTTTACTTGTCCATCATATCTAGCGCTTGGACTACGTATGCGGGGTGCATCGTTTCGGGCATAAGTGCTGAGGTTTCTGGTTGATCTTGAGTAATCATCCTGGTTATTGGAGATAAATGCCAAGCCGGGTATCGAGAACATGAATTCTTTGGGCTGGGGCTGAGCGGGGAAACTAATAAAAATTGGAGGGAAAGGTGAAGGTAAACGGGGAAGTCCAGACTACTTGATGGATGATTAGATCAATGGCTAGTTGTAAACATGATCCCATGAACCGGGTACCATGTGTGGGCGGGTAAGGGTATCACCTGGCTAATGTGCCGCTGCCATTTAGAGCAACTGGGTTGATCGTTACGGGTAGCTAGCTGCGGGTATATGATCTCATCGCAGCAGCAGTTTCGGATGGATCAAATGCACATGAAGTTCGAAATGGCGTTTCTCCCTGCCCTCATCTTTCTCATTCGCCTTATGACAAAATGGGTCACAGTACGCGTGTACCATGAAAATCGGTCATTTTTTGCCTTGCCGAGAAGTTGATCGAAATCCTCGTATGATTTGCGTGTACCCAGGTGGGGATCCCGGCGTTTAATTATGCATCCACCGCCGTTCAACTGTATCCACTTGAGGTAGTATTGAACCGACTCGAGTATCTGTACTGTACTGTACTGCACTGCACTGTATAGTGCATAATCGGTGGAAAATTACCTTCTTCTTAGCCCATTTTGATCGCCAGCCAGACTCCAGAGAGAGACGTTTGCCTTCACTTGCATTACTCGGTGTACGCATTTACAAATGGGAGAATTGTTTGGCCATGCAGGAATATTTGCGCATTATTTACTGTAAGTACGCGACCCTGGTTTTTCCCTTCTTGCGTGCAGGAACTCGGTGTGTGTGCGTGCGTGCGTATGTGTGTGTATCTTTTCACTCCCTTTTCGCTTAGCTCCGTTTTGAACACTTCATGTCGCATCATGGAATTTACCGAACCCCCTCGCGTCGAATCGCGTAAGGGATGCGGTTTTGATTTCCCCCCTCGATTTTTCGGTAGGAGTAAATGAAATGAAAAATGGACACACATGTCGATTCTTTAAGGAGAGAAATTCAACAGTGGCGCATCTTGTCTTGTTCTATCTTCTCTATCACAATCCATCAGATAGAGCATTTTATTTCACATTCGAATTATATTGGTGATATTCAATGAATAAATATATTTCTTATGAACTATCGTAGCGTAAAGATACAGTATAGAGAAATTCCAATTCCCATTCATCCTCTTCAATAGAGACGCTCGCTCAACGGTTGTCCGACTCCATATGTAGTCATAAGAACACTCCTCCATTTCCACATAAAGGAATCATGGATTCATCCAAGAAAAACAGTATCAGACCCCATCGCATCACATTGCATACATAAAATGATTTCCAGAATAATAATACTAAGTTTTGACATTGGCAAGACAATATAAAGTTTCCCCTTCCATACCATCTCCATATCTTAAGAAATACATGATATATCCACCCTTAGAAGAATGGTAAATAAACGAGAGAATTGACAGTAATGATGATGATGATGAAGAAGAAGAAATGAATAAAGAGAGAAAAGGAAAAGATATTCCACCAAGCCCACAAGATCATATGACCTTTAGAACAGATTTCAAGTATCGGTATCCAAAAAATCATACAATCCATCCACAATCCCCGGCTCAACTTTTCAATGACAGATTCGACAAGAACTGTGATGACCTTCTGGTAACGATGAAACAGGCGCAATAAAGATAGAATACGCTTTTTGGTTTCGAGATTTTTTATTCGTTGATTTCGTTGTTTGATATCGATGATGACAATAATGATCCGTGAGAGTGAGCGATAATGATGGTTTTCATCCTTCCGTCATCGTTTTTCGTATTTGGCTATCCTATGGCCCGTCTCGACATCTCTCGTAACCTCTGTACCTTGGCTGTATATATTTTGCTCACTCCTTCTCCTCCCTCTGACTTGACCATGAAAGATTTAATAAAATCGATCTCCAAAAGTCATGCCGGCCCTCACACTCTCAACATGATGGTCCCTCTTGTATTCACTGGGCATCTCTTCGGTAAAGCTCGAGTACGTAGAAGATGATGCATTCGTAGATGCAGAAGTATAACTGCTATCCGAACTTATGCTTCCGCTCGAGCGACTTCTCATGCTCGCTTCAGAATCATACATGGCCACTTCGCTATCAAATGATGGTGCTCCCTCACCAGCACCCATCATACCGTGACAATCTCTCATGGTGCTCGCGTTAGAAATGTAGCGGCTGGCATTCGATCCGGTGCTGGCGTTACTGGTCTTCAAGGAACGGGATCGGGGGCTGATGTTTCGATCTTTGCCTCTTCCTTTGATCCCCTTGTTGCTGTTCTTGTAAAGGGTGAAGAAGTAAGACCAGAATTCTTTGTTTGCGTCAATATCGATCTCATCATTTTCGAGCTTAGCTACGAGATCCTCAATGGTTTGTTTATGGAACTTGTTGTGGTGTGACTAACGAGAGAGATGTTAGAGCTTATTCGATGGAAAGTCATTGAAGGGCAAGGATAGTGAACACTAGAAGGAGCGACTTACTTTGAGGTTACCAAGTTGTGTGAAATGCTTATCACATCCATCAAGCTTGCATGGATATGGTTTGGCGCCAGTGTGAACAATTGCGTGGGCGCTCAGGTTGCTTCGCTGACCGAACCGTTTTCCACAAATTGTGCAAGGGAAGCGTCGCTCACCACTGTGGCGATCCATGTGTGTCTGAGAAGATTTTGGATTAGCTTGGAAGCTAATGAGAATTGAGAAGAGTCTTACCTTCAGGTTGCCTTGTTGGGAAAAACTGCGACCACATGATTCATATTTACATGCCTAAGCAAAGTCTATTAGTTCATGGGATCTCCTGGGAAGCATCGAGAGAAGGCACTTACGAAAGGTTTATCACCAGTATGTTTGCGAAGGTGAATATCCAAATGTGTCTTCTGTGGAAAGCTCGAAGTGCAATGTGTAAAGGTGCATCTATACTTCTTCTTCCTCATGCGCCTTGATTCTTCCTGCATCTTGTCAGATGTAAGTATTTGCTTATTCCTTTCTTCATGTGTATAGAATCTTCGATGCATGGAATTCTGTAGAGATATGAAAGTAGAGGGGTAACCTACCAAATGCACAATCTTAGGAACTTGCGGTATGCGTAATTGTAAAGCTTCTTTCTTTTCGTGCATCTTCCTCATAAGTTTGTCCACTACTGTATTTCCGATATGTGTCTCGTCGGAACTAGTGGAGGGAAGGTTTGTATCCTTGTTAGGCGATGGCGTTGCTGGTTTCTCCATGGGCGATGACCTGCAGCTAGTAGCTGTTGCCCACTGACTTTCGTTCTTGATCGGAGGACTTGGGGGTATGCTTTCAATGAACCCTTGTTGACGGTTGCTGTTAAAAGGTAGCTCTCTTGAAGGATTGGAGAAAGATTGCATCATGCGAGGAAGAGGACGTTGATGGATATAACTGGCTCCGTAGGCTGGAACTAGCGTGGTTGAGCCTCCATCGGTGTAAGATGTAAAGCCATATGAGCTCTGTGGGATCTGCTCATGAATGGTCATCATATTGAAGGATCCTCCGAAAGGGTTCGTTGGCATAAGAGGAGCGACGATTGCTCTTCCTAGGCTTGCTGAAGTTGCTGTTTGATCGATGGCTGGCATCATGCTGGACATATCCATATAGCAAAAGGGAACTTGAGAGTTCTCACTCCAGCGCCAGGCAGTGCCTGGGGTATGTTCTCCTCCTGCCAGATTGACGGTTGTGTCTTGCCTAAACGCAAGACTTGATGGTTGATGAAAGTGAGGAGGTTGAACCGAAATCGATTCTTTGCTTATTCTGTGAAAGAACTGAGAGAATATTATGAGATTTTAAATCGAGTAGATCAAAGTCGTTGGGAAATTGAATGTATTCAAAAATGGAATATGCTCAGTACTTATATGTGTGCAAAGTTATTGAGTTGATGTGAAAGTAAAACACGTTGGATAATGATCTGGACGAGTCTTTTCCGGCCTTTAATAGAACAGAGGGAGATTGCACCTATTTTCTACCGATGATAAAACTGCCGGTAGGTAACATCAATAGAACCCGGGGGGGAAGTTAGTAAAACAAGAACAGACAAGGCTGTCAACCCACTAGCATGCTAACACTAGCACTGCTAAAAGACTTCCCCATACAAGAGGCATCCTAAAAGGGTATCTGCTGTTGGCAGGGATTGGTACTAGATCCAGCCCAAGGCTGCAATTTCGAAGACATTGTAGACAGAAAAATGGCCAATCGGAAACTGGTATGGGCAAGATCCAAGAAGCTCTAGCACCCTGGCAGCACGTCAGATTTTGAGGTAGAGAAGTGTGATGCATCGGCTACCTTGCGATCCTAGAGCATGTGGCGTCGCGGCTTTGGATGAAAATCACCTACCAGTAGTATCTTTCGAAAGAGGTCAAAGACCTTGGGTTTCAAGGATCTTGCGAGGCACCGAGCAAGATCTACGAAGGGCTATGTAGAACTGAAGACATATGTACTGGGATTAAATCCATAGTGATTCGCGGGAAGGCATGCTGGGTGAAAGCCGTCTTTCCTCAAAGTGGCTTAATGAACCGAGGTTTTTCAGTCATACCCTGAGATGTGGATGGTATAGAACGCCATCATTATCACTGGTACATGTTTGTATCTCGATAGAAATCAGCCTAGAAGCCCGATCGGATCGGTTCAAAACACCGGATCGGTATTCACAGAACAACCTATTCTCGGGGCAAGTTGAGTTTTCAGTGAACTAGACAGTCGAAGGTGTTTGTAATTGTTATTCTATCATATATACTAAGTGTGGAGCACTTGGTATAACAAACCTTTTCAAGAGTAATGTTGAAATACAGACGTATCGAATTGGGATAAAAATGTGTCACAAATTCGCGGAGCTCGGAAGCCTCGCTACGAAGTTTGAATCCATGGATATAAGGTGATTTGATTAGGGATAGCAAACGATCAAAGTTAATTGCTGATCTATAGAGTCATAGAGAAGAGGGGTAGTTCCGGTCGTATGTAGTAGAGCAAACTAACTATACAGCATGCTAGGATTAGACTTTAACGCTTAATCCTTTATGTTTAGTCGTGTTTATTTTTATTAATTAAATCATTTTTCCATGAGTAATTGTAGATGTTATTATATTATTATAGTTGTCTAATATTCTCTTAATAAATTTTTAAAATAACTTTGATATAAAATTATCTAAAATATCAAATTAGTTTGAATCTTATAACATCTTATTATACTCGAGCAGTCATTTTATATGCAAAGCGTTGAAATTTAGAATATACGTCCATTTGAACGATGAGATTATTTCGCTGGTCAAAGGAAAGGTTTGAGACATGTTAGCGAAGGGAGCCGACCAATTCAATACACACTGACAAGTCGGGGCGCACGGCTTGATCCCGTGGAAATGGTTACTGCTGTACGGATATAGCCGTGGCAGGCTGGCGTTCCCGGATCATTGCATTTCATAAACCCTGCTGAGGCCTTGAAAACCCACATCAATGGCTGGATTTAAACCCTGAAACCCACGCAGGGCGTATCTTCTGGACCAACATAGTGAGAAAAGAAGTTAGACTTAAGTCCAAAATCTTTTCAGAATTGCAAACAGGAGAAAGTCACGTCTCAATGAGTATTGATCGTCACAACTGTGACGAGTGTGGGAATGGAGGATTGCTATGCTGTACTTGCTGGATTACGCACCTCAATCAGTTCTGAGTGTGTGCATTGACGGGGGAGGCTTCGTAGACGCCAACATGGGGAGCATGATAGGAGATTGATAGTAGATGATGAACTCATCCACGATCTATTACCAGGACTCAAGATCTGTATCATTCTTAATCGATGAATACAAATGATCTTTATTTAATCCTCTATATATTAAAGGAGAAGCGATGATTTAATATATATATATTAAGCTGATTATCTAATATTTATAATATTTATTATTTTAAATCAATGTTAAATAATAATTCGAAGTTTTAAAACTTTTATAAAATTGTAAAAGCCTAAATATTTAGGTTTTATTGTTCTATTTAATTACATTTCGAATTACAAAACTTATATATATTTTATAGAATTTTAACAAATCATTCAACGAATTTTTAAATCCAACTAGTTTTGAAACCCGATGCTTTGGTTAACGATCGCTGCTTAAATACTAAACTCAATAAGTTCAACCTTGCGAGAAGAATGGGTCGGCTTTTTCGAGTTGTCATTAAGAAAATCTGTAAGATTGTAAGTATATTGATATTCAAGTAGGCCGATATGTAAGTGTGTTAACAAGATCTCATGTATTAGTTTAAATTCAAAGGAATGAATTAGACGAATGATAGTTGAGCGAGAACTGGATCACATTTTGACATCTCTTCCTTTAAGGAAAGTGTAAGGAATGCACTATATTGGTCTAATCATGTCTAAACTTCGCACAGACTCCCGATATCTTCATTTTGGTGCCGAAAATCGAAACCCGGAATTATGACTGTCGCACGTAGATTCACTTTGACTTGGAGTCCCACAAACATCCCTACTCATCTAATCGTATCTTACTTACATCTTAGATCAAATCCCATCCTCTCTTTGACATCTCAAGGTCCGTGCGAAGCATATTCCATAGATAGATACATTAGAAGTACTCGTACTTGGCGATGGAATAAATTAGCCATCTCTAATGAGTCCGATTTAGGTATGATTTTCGATAGAAATATAATGTATGGAGGAAACTAGCTGTAACTCAAGCGAATAATAGTCAAGGTCAAGCTAGATTGAGATTGAGATTGAGATTAAACTTGAGCTCAGCCCTTTTGAAAGATAGCCAAGATGGATCCAATTACCCCATTATGGTGGTGTTGTGAAAAGTTATGAAAAAGCAACATCTCAAATACGCGAGAGTTTGATTATTCAGCTCTCAAAATGGTATAGCGTGGTTCGAGTAGATAATGCACATGGTCAATCCATCAGATCTTACCAAATACCTCTATTTCGAATCAGCCAACATCATTATCAAGCAAACGATTCTTCTCAAATGCCTAACTTTGTGTAATCATCTTCGCTAGATACTGCAAAACAAGTTTGATCCCATCGTGTGGCAAGTGCTCGAGATCAAATGTGCCAAAAGCAAGTGCAAGTGGTGCAACAAGCCACCTTTGGCCATACCAAAAGGAATCAGTGTTCATGATAGAGGCAGAGCTCCTGCGGGTCAAACATGAGTCTAATCTTGGTTTGTTTGCTCTTCATTGCTGCTATGGCCATTTCATCTGTATCATTGATCATGCGACAGCTGGACAAGTCTCTATATCAAATATTTTCATGGGTTTGAGAGATTGTACAGGGATCCTTGACCCTTAGCTTGCTCCGGATTATCCGTTTACTCCGTACTGCCGCTACATATGGTTTCGTGCATTGTCATTTGGTCTGGAGGCTGGGTCTGAATACAAATGGATCAAAATCCAAAGAATCTGCACACAGTTTGGATACTCTTGCTATAATTCGCAAACTTCAACCATTTAAGGTCAAATTTCTATACGCGCCTTTCATTCTCCACTGCCAAAACGTGGCTAGAACACCATTCATTACGAGGAGTAGAGGACCACCATTACATCATATTGAGATTTCTTTCAAGTTTTCTCGTCACTCAAAGTTGTGGGCCATGACTTCTATGTCTGATACCCTTGAACCGCTTCGATTTGCATGTTTTGCCATGGAGAAAAATTAGGAACTGCAGTACTAACGAACACATACTAGCCAAAGATCAAAATCACACCAAAATTCAACGAAATTCAA
>NGKF01000018.1:224744-255181 GCA_002162555.1 Monilinia aucupariae | reverse complement strand
AAACAGCTGTTTTTGGTGTGATTTTGCATGTTGGCTAGTATCTGTGCACGGTTACTGTAGTCAGGGGTCAGAAGGATTGGTTGTTGCTTCGAATTAGAGAATTCATTCTGGATCGGAGAATCCCTGAGATTTACTTGCTCATGCAGACCGTCAAGAGCACGGTACATGATCTCAAAGTTCAAACGAACTCTTTTTGCTTTTGATTAAGGCTTTGGCTCAGGAATCATGAATGGTTTGTTGTCATAAATCTTATCGAGAATCTATGGATGCCAAGGCCAAGACAAGTGTTGAGGAATAGCATTTGGATATCCATTCAACCCATATCATTGTGCTTCGTCAAGACTTCCTTCAAGTGAGAATATCATCATATGTATTGATCTTTGTTGTCGGTTGCATTCATCAATGATCAGATCGTTATTCAAGAAAAGCTTAATCTTCCTCTACATTCTATGGCTATTCTTCTCAAAAGCTTGGTAGATCATAGGTAGCACAAAAGCTTCTAATCGTATCGTTCTGGCGAATAGTTCTGGTCTAAGAATTCAGAATCCCTCTTGTGCGATCGTCCGTTCATTTAAGGTTATGCTATACATTAAAGTTTATTGAACAAAAACTTAATTATTTGGGGAACAGGCTATAGCCCCTTCTTTCCCCACAGCAGAAGCGCTGTACAGTATATGCAAAATCAAGAATTACCCCTGGTACTCGGAGTCGGACTGACGCCAGGAGTTGAAAGCGCCAAGAGCCGGAGTAATATATTGTTGTCAAAGAGTGCCGCGCAAGCGCTGTCATTTCCATTTCATTCCGACGATTTTATTGTAATCACGTGTGAGGCTAACCTCCCTAGACAGCTCCACTTAATATATATACTGTAGACACATATGCCACTTCTACTAGATTAGACAATAGAGACTCTTGCCATTCCAATAATTTTAGAAGCAGACGGAGGCTCTAGGCGATATTGCGACCAGGTGTTTCACTCCAATCAACCTCTAGTGGGGCGGTACACCCCACTGTCTAGGCTGGCGGAATAGCCACTCCGCTGCTCTCTTCCTTGCCAAATTTATTCTCCATCGATGTATCTTGCGCAAAGATGGAATTCCCCTCAAGGCGAAATGATTTCGCACATGCGAATTCTGAAAATAAGAACCAGACAAGAACTTGCATTGGTTTCTCGGCATGCTTCAGTTCGTAGATCAACCACACCCACACAAGGAATCAAAGTCCAGGATATATCAAGTGCCATCAGACATCCAAATGGGTCATCATGCCACGTTACGTGCGCAGAGAACCCTTTCGATTTCGCTATCCTTGTTATTCAGAGGCAGGTATTCTTTATCGCCGATTGCATACAACAACAAACGCGGAACGAAAGTTTTCTACCCGCTTGACTCACCAAGAGAAACTAATCAGTTCAATCTGTCCAATAGTCCTCCCACAAACGGGGCGACCCATCCGGATAATCTGGGATTTGATTGGACTACATATACCATCTGGGAAGCCCTAAATAGTCGGTCTGGATGAGCTAGTTTAATGTGAAAGAGTCTGGAATACGATCCGGAATTTATAAGAGTTATCACGTGCTTACTCAAGAAATCATAACATGAGAGCATGATGATATTCAAGATGTTGGATGAGGATTGGCATAGTTTTGAACTGATGATCAACTTAATTTTAGTAGAGATGGGGTAATATCTACCCCAAGGTCCCGAGCCCGAATCCAAAATTTCTAGTTCAACTAGTCCGGAGCATCTTCGAAATAAACCTTGATTACTCCCACCCAATGATCAAATATTAAATGATGGGTCTGCTAGCGCTGGCCAAGAATGACTTTATCTGAAATTTCAGATCCTTCTGCACATATCAGAGCCTAGCCTTTTACTATATTCAGGGTAGCATATTAAAACTTGGTGGAAAAAGATATAGCCAATGATGAATTTCAAATTTCAAATTTTTATGGGCCGGTCCGGTATTCAACAATCTCTTAGAGGCAAGTTATCCAATGTTGGAACTTAAGCTCGACCACTTGTCTGTTGCACATCAAACCCGGACTGATACAAACATATAGAACCGACCCTGTTATATGAGTGTTAGTTCATTCGCAAGTATTACTAATTCTTACGCTTCCAATGACATGACGAGGATAGTGACCTTAGATTCCAGGCACTACGATTAGTGGTTCTGCTGTTGAACTAACAGTTCAGACCTGCACATCTTATAAACGACTTGACCCTTCGTAGCTAGCTGAGGATCCTCGGTTTGTTACATTTCTTAAATCATCATATGCATATGCATCTTATCCCTCATTTGACAAGCGGACAAGATATCTCAATAGATATCAGTAGAGTTAAGATTTTCATACGTAATTATAAATAATCTTAACATTCTTAAATTATATATAATAAGTTTAACCCTAGACACAAGATCGTATCATGAGATTCTTCTCGATTCATAGCATTTACTTCTTCAAAATCAAGGGATGTGAGATCAGACTAATGTCTACTTTTTCTTCTTAGAGATCGAGATATTCATTCTCGAATTCTCATATTCAACGTTTGAAACCCGAGATTACAAGGACCTGTTGGACCCTTCCCGAAAACTTGGCATTCTAGTGTGCTTGTAGCATGTGATAAAGATCTGCATCTCTAAAGTTCTTCTCTTAATCAACTAAAACTTTGTCTTCTAGATGGAGATATCCTTTTACACGGAGATACCTCCTCTTTGAAATCGCTCTCTCTTCTATTTGCCTTCTTAAACATAGATATTCCTACTAATTTCAATATTGTTATCGACCCATAAACCCCTTTTGGGTGCCTTGAGATGTAATAGGATGCTTATGATGCTAAATGGATCCTTACCAACTCTTTGTGGTGTGAAGTCAGTGTTCCTTGGCGTAGTAGATCATATCAGGGACGGAGGCATAGATTATATGTGAAGGGGCAAAATATAATCATATATGCATCATCAAGTAGTGCACGATGGAAGTAGGGCAAAGCTCAAGCTATCTGCCTAGACAGTTTCACGTTGCAGCAGCTGAATGAGTATCATTGAGTGAGTTGTCCCTTTAAGTGCTGTAATCTTTCTGGGGCTAAACTGGGGTTATCAACCACTCAGAATTTCTCATTCGCTTATCCCCTCCATCGTTGGGTTAGCCGAAAAATCGAGATCAAAATCTGACTCGAAAATAACCCTAATTTAGCCTCAGTCCCATTAAAAAAACGCGTAAATTGTATTGTTTTCCATTGGGAGACTTCAAAACAGTCTCGCGCCCCTTGTAGAGTTAGGCTTTTGGAATTAGCTATGCTGAAGTTCAAGGCGATAGCACTAAGAGAGATACTTGAAGTCTGATACAAGATTCTCTAATCACAGATTCAAGGATTAGTATCTTCCTCGGAAGTTATCTTGGGATATTACTCCCGAAGTTAGAGATGGATTCCATGGTGGGATCACGCTAGTTACCAGTGGTCTTCATAACGACATGGTAGTTCCGGCAGTGATGAGCAAGGCGTTCTTCCATGTTCATACTTGAATCGGTGATTCCATCATATCGACACGTTTGATGTGCGTGTCTATAGGATCCGACAACTTCTCTATACATGTTAATAGTTTGAGCATGCAGGGACCCGTATCCTAGTCGGCCTGAGGATTTGACTAATTTAACCAGCTTTCTTGAAATAGAATATCCAAATCATACAGCATCGACGACCGATTCATTCGCAACCCATAAAAATAAGGGTCTAAAACATACTCCCCTCCGATCTACAATCCTGTACCGCACGATGATCTAGTCTAGAGTTTTTGATGTAGCTGAAAAATAGCCTTCAATGATCATCCCACGCGGTCAGAACCCTTGATCGTCATATGGACCACCGTCTGGGCTTTAGCATGTGAGACTATTGGATGCATAGTCGCACTCTTAAGTGAGAGGACTTATGCGTTCCTGATCATTAGGTGCCAAGGACTTGAGCTTTAGACTAGTATCTTTAAATATCGCAAGGACTTGAGCTTTACAGACTAGTATCCTTAAATATCGTGTTCGGTGTGTTAAGAACCCTCGGATACAATTACGGGAGGTCCAACTTGCCAAGACAAGCCTGAATGAATATATATATATATGTTTTGTGGATGCTTCTTTTTAGTATGGTTGTGAGTATACTCTACTGCTGCAGTGTTCGTAATTCTCGCAACAGTTACCTTCCAGTCAAAGTCTAAACACTTAGTCAATGTAAGGAACTTTAGGATCGTAGAATTAACCCAACCGTCATATCAGAGAAAACGGTATTTCATCATCTGACCCTGAGATATAGTGGGGTTGATGGTCAGATCGATCTCATGTGGTGGTATTTTACAATAGGGGTATTTTTGAAGTTGATGATATCATGAACAGAAATCACTCATCAGTATCATTCAATCTATTTCAGGATTGAGTAAAGGGTATGGGTATATTTCTGTGGTCATGCTCAACCGGTGATTTACTTTCCTATATCTTTACGGGTAAAGTAGTTTTCCTATAAAATGGTTTCGGGTATTTTATAAAATAATCATATAATTAATACCTGTGTGATTGTTTAATACTCATAGATTTTGAATGATAGTTGTTATGGAATACTCTCGAATTGAAGTAGTTACTTCATAAAGATCAAACACTCTGAGTAGGGTACAAGTGATTAACCTGACCTATTAATATGGCAGTTGGGATAAACCATCAGAAGTTGATATAATCTGATTCAACAGTGTAATATCATCTGATTATCATGTCAGAGCCCTGTTGAAGATTTAGAAAGTCAACTGTTATACTTCATGGGCTAAGAGATCTGGATTGAAATCGAACGATGAAAAGATTAACGTGGGGGAATACCAGATCGAGAAGAAATAATATATCTGAGATTGAGAGGGTCTTAAAGACGGCGGCAATATTTAGCACGATGAACTGATCTCTTAGCTGTGGAGAACGTTTGATGAAACATGGCCCTTTATTGCTTTTGTACGATCTTTCATTGCTTTTTCTTTCGTTAAAAGACTGTTCACCAAAGCGTCATTCTCAATTAGCCACCTTTGGAACCCCTCTACAGAGTGCTTTGATGAGTCTTTTTCTTCAACTGTGATCATTTAGCCACACAGAAACTTTTCATTCCCCTGATCACGAAACCCAACCTTTCAAGGGCCACCTTTGCTCAAAGATGATCCATGGAACTTGAACTTTGATGTCCCCATATGATAGTCTCACCGGCGTCTTTGAGGTTATGGCCTTGTTTCATGATCTTTTCACAAAGCTCAACTGAACATACAAGTTGAAGTTCGCTTTTATAGTTTCTTGGTCTAAATGCTCGAGGAACCAATATTTTTCCAATCAACAGGAGCAGAAATGACAGAATCAAGCCTGATGCTAAAATAATAAATCCCCTTATCTCTACGTTACTTCCCAAGTAGATATCACCCATGAGAAAGTGTTATTTGGAAGAGATGCAAGAACTGTAGAACTGTAGAACATAAGCGAACGTTTCTCGGCTTTTAGTTTGATATACCATCTAATCACCTTTACTCGTAATATTGTAAAGATTGTTAGAACGTTAACCTGGCGGATGAACTAGCATGGTCGCATTGGTAGTGAGAGAAGCTATTGCCGTAAGAATGTTTGCTTATGACGGCACATCTATAAATGAGCACTAAAATATCTCGTTCAACGTCATTAAAACAATCTATACTGAGAAATTTTCGGTAAAAGTTGCTTCGCTTACTATGTAAGTCTAACTGACATTGAAGGCTCTTAAGAGGATACTATGAACAAGATACAAAAATGAGGCAGGATTTGAATATCTCTTGTATTTCCACTCCCAACTTTTAACTTGGTGTTAGATGCAAAAGGAATATCTTAAACTTTATCCACTCCATGGAGGTACACCCGTCTACTTTCTTCAACAATTCTTCATACATCTATATCCTCAAAATCTCTTTTAATCAACAACTCTCCATTCAATATCCTACCCATGTGAGTATCCTCGAAACTCTGTCCCTTTCGTCTCAACGCAAATACCTGTTTCAAAAAGGCAACCGGACTTTTCTTGAAAGGGCATACCTTCTTCATGACAGGATCAAATGATAGACGGTATGGCACCGTCACAAAATTATCACAGGAAACCTTGACATCATCGTTGGGTGGACGATAACAAAGTCCAAGGAATTGGCAGAGTCGAATGTATTCATCATAGCTTCGAAGATATAATTGCCCAGCAAAGAGATTGAGTTGCATGACAATTGGTGGAATGGTCCATGATGATGTCAATGATGGAATGGTGTGAATATCAAGTCTCTCAAATGATCGCAAGGAAAGACTCAAGCGTGGCGAGTAGATGCTGAGAGTCACTTTTTTGTATCGCTCAATGACAGGGCGTAGCTCATTGACCTCAAAAGGACTGAAAATTACACAATAAGTTTCCTTTTCCTGCTTAAATGTCACAACCCAGTGAACAGGTCGTAAGAAAGAATCAATTTCGTCGAACCAAATATTCCTATTCACAGTTCTGATATAATCATTTGTGACATAGAGACCTTCTGGCCATTCACAAATATTGAAAAGGCTTTTTGCAGACGTATTCTCGAATAGAGAAAAAGCGGACAGGAAAGCGGTGCTACCAGGATCGCGATTCATGACACCTGTCTCAACGAGAAGTTCAACGTCAGGGTGTAAATTATGTTTCAGAGCCAAAACACTTGGAGCATGCTCATGTTGTACCTCCAGTTCTTTCTCTGCTTGTAATTCACGTTCTTGCTCTTCGTGTAAGCTCGCACCAGCAAAAGAAGTAAAGCCAAACTGGGCACATTTGGCACGGATGGCGTCAAGTTCAAGACTGAATTCCATGCCTGGTTCACGAATTGGATTGGCCAACCAACTTTGATCAGTCTGTTCTTTGCCAAGTCCATATCTCTCTTCCAAACTCTGTGCTTCAGGTTCTTGAACAGAATGTGGAATAATACTAGGGTTTGCGTTCAAAGTTCTAAGTCTTTCATAGTGACGCTTTCCCTGAATTGCCCAAGGCACGACACACTTCTTGACATGCGCTAGTGTATTTTTTATACACCACAAGAGTACGTGCTTGACTTCGATTTTTTCAGGTTGAGTTAAATTCGTGCATTCTAGGATCTTTCTTTGGATGTCTTTCGGCGCACATATTATCACGGACTGACCCTTTCCTAACTTCCTCATCCGCATACACGCTGTAAAACTTGTCAGTTCTATCCTCAACGATGGTATGAAGAACTACTTACCTTGTGCGAGTCGATCCTTATTCAGATCGGGACCAAGAGTAACAATTGCACGATAGTCTATTGGAAGTTTCAAGTCTGTCCCTCTAGTATGGGCCTCATCGAGGTAAATTACGCACCGGTCCATCTGCTTAGCAAATGGCGAGACGGTGAGCGGCTCCATCGCTCCATCACGATTCAGAACACAAAGTTCATCCGAAGAATCAAAAAATACAGCAGCCTGAACTTCAGTAGTTGGAAGCTGAGATAACCATCTACTGGCAACCTGCTCATTACGTAGTTCTAAAACTTGCGCTCCTACATCAATAATTACCCTGACTGTAGGTTTCGACGTGACTGCTAGATTCAAAAGGACCTCCGCATTGAGTTCTTTACCCATAATTGTAGAATCAAATGTATTTTCAGAGCACAACAAGCAGGCGAGAACCTCTGCATTTGTTGAGAGCTGTTCTAACAAGTCTCTCTGCTTTATAGAAAGTGGGAGAATATACTTGCTATCATTCGTCCCACTGAAACCAGTGAGCGGATGTTGTTTAGTCTGAGCAATGTCCCAGCCTGATGAAGATAGCTTCTTGGGAAATTCTTTCATCTCCTTGGGAAAAACGAGATGGCTAAGATAGAAATCGATCATTTCTTTGGAGCGCCTCAAATGTGCGTATACATATTCAGACCACTGGTTGAGATTACCGAGATTGACACCACTTAATTGCTTGAATTGAGCTTCAATATCGGGACAATTTCTCGCCCACTTCTCGTATTCACCTTGGCTATTATCTGTTTTCAGAAGCGTTCTGAAGCATTCCATTGCTTGATCTTTGGACAATCCATCATAATAGTAAGAAAGGCAAGTCAAAATGATGGTCATTTCTGGATGACTGAACTCAGAGCGAGCTGCAGGAACATCTTTTCCATGGTATGGAATTGATAAAGACGATCGCTTCAAGTCCAACCCAAAATTGACGCGAAACCTCTTCTGTGAAAAAGCAAAGTGTAGAACACCATGTGCAAAGAGGCCTCTGAGAAGTAACAGGCCCTTCTTCATAGATTCAGTGGCGAATGCTGATTGACGAAGGCCTGATAGTTCATCCTCTTTTATATTGAGAACCGTGATGAATCGGTAAAGGAGATCTCTTTCCGTCTTGGTAAAACGGAAGAAAGACAACGCAGGAAGCCCTTGGTCACAAATATCTTGTGCCACTTTCTCAAATAGTAAGTCGCCAACTGTAGACCGCAAGATTCGGAACTGCGCAAATGAACCATTTTCTAACAAGTGTTCTACCTCGATATCATTTTGGTGTTGCTGACCAAGATTTTGAGCACAAGAGCCTAATATCGTCAATACTCGTTGAATCAAAATCCAACGGTCGGGAGCAAAATCAATTGGCTTTTGTTGACCAACAGTATAGATCAGCTCAAACCGCACATTCAATATCTCATCGCTCTCATCCAGGATATCTCGTGAGTTTTGGAGCAGCCATGCCTGAGTATCATTGATAATCCTACCAACATTGGCATCTTTATCTCCGGAAAGTACCATGTCAAGACCCATCAACTCCAATGATAGTAAATGCTCCGGTTGCACGAGAAGTACACCACCGAAACTCATACAAGCCTCGTAGATTCTTTGTAGCTGCCTTGCCTCCTCGGTATCCAATTCTAGCGCGCGTGAGATTGGTAGGAAGAATATACGTCGATTAATCATGCCACCAAGCTTCTTCACTAGCAATTCCATCATCTGTTTAGATAACGCACGAAGAACTACGACACGACATAATTTTGTCTTGTCTGCCAATGCACATGCCACAATGGGAACAATGATAGAAGATTTACCAAGTCCCATACTCAATTGCATTACGGAATTTGCACCTGATGATGGATAAATCATCTCTTTGCTGATCTCTGCTTGCTCTTTGCGTATCAAGATCCCATTCTCTAATTCGAGTAGTAGCCAATCCGGATACATTAACGGATCCCACTCTTCATGTCCTGGATTGGATAGCTCCATAAGAAGTTCTGCTTGATTGTTACAACAAGCTACCAGACGCTCTGCACGTTGCAATGCGGTCACAGCAAGGCCGAAACATACAATTGAACGCTTCCATTGCTTGGAGAGTTTGATCGAGTGAGATTGTGCGATGAGAGAGAGTATTGTAGTTTTAGATAAGCGTGGAAGCATTGTCGTGCTCTCTATCGCCCCAAATGCACCAATCGAGGACACCAACTGCTCCAGAATCCTGAGATATATTCTTTGTACCAGTATTCGACATCGGTTTAAACAACTTGCGAAATCATGAGTTGATGACGAAGGAGCAAGTTGAACACGTGGCAACTGGTTCAAAGCATCAAGGCTTTGTTGAAAATGACTACAATATTGAGCCTCAAACTCCCCAGAAGTTTGCTTAGAAAGTTCCAGTAAAAGCTCAGATACCTGTCTATGATCATCGTGATCTGTTGGAGATATGAAAGTCTTACTGATAAGTGAATCGAATTGAGAAAATTGAGTGCTGTTGAAGAATAATGGCGGCCTGTTTTTCAAAAGATCTTCAAGAGCTATATATGTCAATTTCGGGGTATATTCGCTTGTGGGTTTCACATAATCCTTCCATTGTCGAGTTGCGTGCTTGGTTGACCTTAGTGTGTTGAGAGCTTCTTGAACTAGTTGGATGTAACCTCTGAACTCCTTGTTTCGAAACCAAGCCGCGAAATATGGCTGGACAATGTTAGTAGATCCCTCAACATCTAGATATGCACGGGAATTTGTATCTATAGAAGCAATAGGTCTCTCATTTGGCCATTGGTCCATCAAAGATCTGACTGCCGTCTCAATGGCGTGTTTTTGGCAGTCAGCGTACACCTTTTTCCTGCGAATATTGGCTTCATACTCAGTTTCTGACTGTGCTCTTACCAGGGTGCTCGCTGGAGTATCAACGAATACATAAGCTTCGGAAATTATGGCGGTGGTAAGAATTTTCTCATTGGGCTCGAACCCCTCTGAAAGGAAGAAGTATTGATATTGAGGGATTTGTATGCGGCGGAATGAAGGATTTGTGGCAAATGCTAGAAGTGTGTGAATGAGTTGTTGATCCACTTTTTGTGAGAAGACTAATGTTGACAGGAATGTCATGATCTTATATTTGTCCCGACTTTCATCGCTGGCTGACAACTCTTGATACAGCGGAAACCAATGATAAGGTAGGAATTCCATAGGTGTATCTAGCCATTGTTTATCATAACCGACAATATTCATAGTTTTCGACTTGGGTCCGAGGATACGACATGGTAAAGAATTCATGATTTTCTGTAAGCTTTTGGTGACATTCAGATTCTGAGACCATGAGCAAACCAACGCTGCAATATTGTATATAGCCTCACGTCGGATGGTATCACAGGTCCCGTCACGAGAGTCGTATTCTTTATCCTGGTCGATGGTAAACTTTTCTGCTCCGAAACCATCAACACGGTAGACGGCATTCCGAATGGTTGACATAGAAATCAAGCTAGCGATACCTCGACTACCTGGCTCTGGAATTTGTTGCTGTCTGTTAAGCTTGTTTTGAAACGGAATTAAAGATCTAGCATGGGTAAAAATGCAGTCGACCTTTCTGCCGAAGGCTTCATGCTGAGATAGTGTCGGCAATGCTTTCCATGAAACATTCTGCATAGATTCTTTATGGACTGGATAGTAGATGAATTTAGGAGACAAATCCTTCAGCTGCACAAGCAATTCCATCTCTGCAGAGGAAAGGGTATAAAACGAAAGTAAACTTGCAGAAGATAACCCATCTAGCGCCTCTTCGGTGCCAGTTCTGCCTGTGAGGGAATCAGGGAGAATATCTGAGGTCAGCGCGTGAAGGTACAACCTGAATAGGCGAGTCCGAAGACTTCCATTATCAACCAAGCGGCCAAGTTGAGTATCAATTATGTAGTCATGATAGGCACAGAGATTATTAGATCCTGTGCTGATGTTCACTTCAACATGACCATTAATTAGTTTGTATGAGATCTTCCCATCCGGGATGACAACTATTCGCTTTAATTTGTCTCTGCTACATAGCACAATTTTATTGGCCAGGCCGGTAAGAGTGCCAATGTTCTGATCTTCGTCCACAAACATTCCACGGAATTGTTTCGATGACAGCCTCGATTCCCCTAAGTGATGGTAGAAGTCGAGATTAAAGCGTGTAAGGCGTATTTCCAATTGTTGATCGCATCGATTGAAAATCATGTCAATATGACTCAAACTTTCCAAAGGTTGCAAGATAGCTGAAATGGAAATAGCTGATGCACTCCTGATATCAACTACTGTCATATGGCCGTTGGATAGGTGAAATTGTTGCTCCGGAGAAGAAGTAATCTGCCATCCACTCTGTGAAGGATACCATGGCTCTTCGATTTCCCTTAGTTGTACGACTCCGGATTTGTCATTCCGCATGAAGATGTAATTTTCTTTAAATGAATCGGTGAAATCATTTTCTAGAGCACGCTGAGGAATGACTTCGAAACATTCATTTCCCTTGGATGCTCGAATGATCAATTCATCGCCCATCATATTAAAGTGAATCTAAAATAGTAAGAATATGTCTGATAATTATCTAGCTCTATGATGTGACGGGGAAACTGTACCTGTTGGTCGCATATAGCTGTCCTGGTCTCAAAAGCCATGCATGGCATTGTTGATGGGATGACATCCAACATTTTCTGTGTTAAAACCGTCAGCCATAGGAAGTGACGATATCACCGTTTATCGTTTTTTATTGAATTTTACATCAAAATTGCTCAAGCAAATTAGGAGAGTGTACTAACCTGTCCAAAAATTCGCTTATACGTAATGTGGGCCTCATAGTTGTGAGGTAAACGAGCTAGAGGGGATCCATTGATGAGTAGTTCTCCAGTTAGAATGTTAAACTCGACAAAGAGGGACTCTTGACCACCAATGTTTGCCGTTTTCGTCCTCAGCCATCGCTCGTTTGGAGTTGCAAACGCGGTCCAATCACTCCCCGGCCTGTAACCTGACCAGAGGAAACGAATAGCAGTATTAATACCTTGCGTCTCCCAGACGATCATATCGCGCAGAATTCGTTCAGCACGATAAGCTATCCTATCAAAACGTCTTAAGCACAGCTGAGTAACGGCACTAAGACTGAAGGTAGATACTGGGCATCGATCGTGAACTGTGATCAAACTCTCAATAAAAATTGCCTGAGTTTCAACCGACTTTAGAATGCGTTTAAGATGATGCTCTTCGATGTCAAAAGTGCCGTTACATGTCAATGCTAATTCAAAGACACGAACCTTGAGCGAGTCGAGCTCATTTTCTTCTTGGCAATTATGAAGTATGTTGACAACATCTCTGGTCCATGTAATCGTAACACGTCGGATACGTAGAAGTAAATTAAGACAACCTTCGTGGATGTTCTCATGAGATGAGACACTGAGAAGTCTAGTGGTGAGCATCGTGATAATGCGAACGGCTCCTCCACCTTGCCAATTAGACTCCACGCTTGAGACTAATTTGTCCAATGCTGTTAAAAGATGCGTCCCAAAAGTTGAATCTTCGAGATCTCGGTGCGAATCTCGACATTGCTGCAGGCAAATCGTAGGACCTGCTTGCCATGCAGCCTGTGCAAAAAGTTGAAAAGTTTCCTCTCGATTGAAGTCCAGTACACGGGATTCCAATTCGCGTAAAATGTTCATCCATTGAAGATGGTATCCAGATCTAAGTGATGCAAGTTGGTAGTATTGGTGTAAGGTCAGCGTAGCTGGGCAATCCATCTGCTTGGCAAGGACATCGTTGGTGGTATGCTGTGTACTTTCCAGAAAGCCTCGTACCTTTACGAATTCTGGGGTAAATTGAAGGTTGCATAACTTGTGAATATCGATATGCGATAATGAACCGGCTGAGATTGCAGTCTCCCCACAAAAGTCCACAACCAGGAAATTCAGGCCACTGGGCTTCAAAATGTTTTCTGGTGTAGCTAAAGAAATTACCTTTTCGCGGTAGTGAGAGACAATAAATGGCTTTGTCTGAGATCCAAGCCGAATCCTCCCGAGGTTTTTCTGAACATACTTACTCAAGACAGTTTTTTCAAAATAATAGTAGGTAACGTTCCCCACCCCCTTCGGCGTTGTCGTGAATGTATCCACCAGAAGACTATAAGTGCTATCACGCCAAGCTGAAATAACCTCCGGCACGTCGAGCTCGAAGACTATCGATTTTGCCTCCGCTTCATTCATTGGAAGAGGCCACTCATGTACAGCGACTGTGACTCTTTCCGCATTGGTTCTAGCAATACATTTTGAGCATTTCTTAGCCTTATGGCCCATTTCTCTGCGACGATTACCTTTCTTTCCGCGAGTAATCTCCTTCTCCTCACAGACAGACAGTAGATCTGCTTCTTTCCAAGCCTGGAAGGCCTGAAGTTTGGTTTTCAGCTCTAGATCTTTTTGGGAGCGTTCAGTATGGGCGTCAATCGTGATCTTATTTAGCAGGCGCTGATGTCTGGGTGATTGATCAAAGTAACGGACGGAAAAGCTAGTTGGAGTATTGATGTTTGAGAAAATACATGGCATCTGATATGAGGAGGCAGCATTTCTATCAGTAATGTATCTTTCGATGGCTGCCAATCTTATCATTTGCGGCTTCGTCGGCAACAAAAGAGGGGAGAATAAGTCTGATCTAAACCCGCATCCATAATCCTTGAGTAGAGGCTCCTGGAATGTCACACATTTATCCAACGCGACCCATAAATCTAGCAGCGTTAACATCCTGGCTGATTGATCTTCGGCAATCTCCATATAGACTTGACCGGAAGCCTCCTGGTAGATGGATATGAGATCTGCTAAAGCGATGCAATGGGGTTTAGACGCTTGGTACCACTTCAGCCAATGAGCAAGATGGTCTGTCACCCATGCTTCTATGTCTGCTAAGCCCAAGCGAATATCTCTACTGTTTGATCGAAATTCTCCAGACAAGTACTCCCCAGTTGGAGTTTCCGTACTTGTTTGAAGCATTCGCTTATGACATTGAGTCCCAAGGTATGTGAGTCTCAATGTAGATTGATGTCGCGTTGACAAGCCAGCAATGTAAGGTCCTAAGGACAGCATAGTAAGCCTTGTGTCTTCTTCTGGTCGTAGAGCAGAAATATTGGGGTGCAATGGTGATGACGGAACTGGGATACTATTTTTTAAATAGTATGACACTCTGGATAGAACTTGCTGGACTTGGGATTGTAGCTCAGAGTCAATTAGCGAGTCGAGTTTGAGCAGCCGTCGTTGTATCTTCATTGACATGATAAACAAGATTTCTCTGAAATTCGGAACCTCCAGTGCGCGCCTCAAGATCTGGCACATGAAGAATATCATGAATGATTTGTATTGAATATGCGATACCTCATTGCCCTCTTCTACCATGAGCCCGGTCTGGAGGCAGACTCGCAAAAAAAGGTAACGAGGTGAACGACGCCATGGTTCAAGGCAATCTTTCCACTGGACAACGTCACGAGTTCGTTTTTGAATGCGTCGAACATTAATGCGCCGTCCAAGAGCATGTAAGCATTCTGTCAGCATGCTAGTGACGAGTGTCGGATCAACAGTGTCTCGAATTTCAATGTCTGATTTGTTTGCTTTGAATGATGTCGAATGAACAATAATTGGTGTCTCTCTCACTAATCCCTCGATACACTGAATTAGTGCTTCCTGAAATGCTTTTTCGTCAACACAATCTTGGTTAACAGCCACTGCTGGACCTGGAAAGTATCGTCGTAGTCGCCCCATTGTTGTCATCAACACTTCATTCTTTGGCGATAACTCAAAAGTCTCAAATGAGTATTCTGTCGGAAATCGTCGAATAATTATACCCGCATTTTGCTTTTCAACGTGGATGGCGCAGACATCTAAATTATGCAGATGGTTAGTAGAGCAAGCTTCAAGAAGGGCAACTCCAACCTTGAGTTTTCATGGTTTTGAGATTCCTGATAACCTTCGACGTCGGCGTGGTAGTATCATCTTGGCTAACTACTATGCCTTTCACCATCTCAATCATGCGCTTGACTTGTGATCTTTGGTCAGATGGTAAACCATCATGGAAGTTTTGAAGTTCCTCCCGAAAAAGTTGCGTTAGTACTTCATCGTGCTCTGTTCTACCGTCTTCCTTGTGAGGTAACTTTGGTGGAAGAAAAACATGATGGAAGATGTATTTCCAAACTGACCGAGAGGCCATATTGAGATCAGGTCTTTCTCTGGTAACTTTTCGAATAAGTGATGGAGGCACTGGATATAAAAAAACAGAAGAAATTGTCTTCTTATATCACTTCAGTTATGGAGGTACGGTTTTGCCTTTGAGATCATCTTCTGCAAAATCGAAGAAAGTTCAAGAATTGCTTGTTTGAGAGGTGCTTGTTTGAGAGGAAGCAATTTTGGAGCGGACAAACAAAAATACGACCAAGGGACTAAGCCTCAATGATCTTCTATCGTCCAAGAGTATCTTGACGAATTACCTTGTTAACTTTACATCTCCAACATGTTCTCGTTCGATAGTTTCAGACGGCGCAGTACCTTACCGATATGCACCACAGCCTCCAGTGAGAGTGAGAGTGATTTCTGGGCTGCACTACAGCGTGAATCCATTGCCAGATTCTGCCGTTGAAACTTATCGAGATAATTGGCAAAGCGTTGATTTCTTTCAAGGGGGATTATCAGCAACGGGTTGAAAGCAGTTGATCTCGCATGGAGGCTGCATTTGCTCTGGCAAGATTACTTGGTGAAGTTGGAGAAGTCAAGGGAAGAAAGATTAGGTAAGGTTAATGTGGGTCCACCAGTCCTGGACTTTTCTCAATTAGGCTTAGTAAACATACATCTTGAGAAAGATCACTCACTGTTGGATCAACATGTAACAGCGAACTCAAAGGACATCAATCTTTGGAAGCATTTCGAAATGACGCGCGCAGAAAGATACGGAAAATGAAGCTCTACAACTAAAGCAAGTCCCCAGTATCCGGGCCTTTCTAGAAACACATTAATGCCGGTTTGGCCTTCTCGATAAAAAGAAATTCGCAACTTTCCGCTGAATAGCAATTGGTCTGCATGACTCTATGAATGGTTTCAAAGGGCGCCTAGAGAGGGAATATACCATGCCTAATAGTGAAATGACGAGGAAGCTCTTGAAGAGAATTGAGATGGAAAAGTCAACCTCTATTTGAAAGCAGAAGCGCCAGATTGAACGTTGAAAGGGAGGGCACGCAAAGATTGCTAGACTGGAATGAGAGTTCTGCAAGTAACATTCCGTTGGATTTTTGATACGCGACAATGGCGCGGCATACACGGTAAAGTCGTTTTACGAGAGCACTTCGTATGCAACTTGATGAGCCGTTGAGGTTGAACCATTTTGCATGTACATATATACTGCATCAGGGTTCATCAGGGCGAAATATGTATTTACATTTGCTCAAGGTAAAATTTAACTACAAATTCGCAGATCCTTTGCACCATTCAAGGTCTCATATTTCAAGCCTCCACATTCTTCACATCTGTTGATATGCACAACAGAACTTACAAGTATAAGTCTTTCCCGTACTCTCTTTCCTTTACTTCCCTTCCTACACATCGTCTCTGCTTTAACAATCAAGGCATCATTTTCAATATGAAGACTACCAGCTTGTTAATCCTTCTGGCTTCTAGCAGAACCATTTTAGGCGATTGTGATGATGGCTGTGCAGCAGCCATTACATCAATTGGTGAAATCAACGTCGGTCTCCAGAGTCGTTCACGCGACTGTGCCCAATTTCTAGCGAAAACCATCACACCCAATGCTTCGTTCGTCCGCCCCAACCCTATTAACATTCTCGACTGATGAAGATACAGAATCGCCTTGATGACCACGAGTGCAAACATGGAAGATTATCCTCGTGTTCCTGCTGAAAGAACCACGGAATCCGTCTCGATCCCTACTTACGCGTCAGCGTGTGCCGCGAGCGCTGATTACGCATCTGCTTGTGGTTGCGCGGCCGTAACAGCATCGACAGTCGTCGCTCCAACTCCAACCACGTATCTCTTTGACAAACTTCCTCTCTGCCCTAACCCGGCTACATGTGCACAGGGGTATGGCAATGCTGCTTGTGGTGGAGGCGCTGGCATTTGTATCCCTTCTGGTGGGGATGATGGTGCTGGGTTCTGTATCGATGCGGGCAACTGTGGTGTCTCTTGTACACGTAACTCACAGTGTCCCTCTGGGATCTGTCTCACGGATACTTGCTGTGGCAGTACGTGTTACAACCCATCAGTTCAATTTGTCACTACCTGGGCTCCTCCCCCATCTAACCCCGTCAAGAGAGGCTTTGGTGGTTTCGCTGGTTCTAATAGTCTCGATTCCATACTTGCAAAGCTGAAGCAAGGCAAAGGGAAACTACTAGGCGCGTCGAAGAACAAAATCTTAGGTCCCTACCTTCCAGAAAATCCTCAACCCAAGAAATTGTTCAAAGGATGGTGATCTTGAGATGGAAATTTTTGAATTGGTCGACATGATATTGAAGGTCGGATTCACATGTATCGCTTTCTGTAGAAGTAGAAGGGAGAAATTTTAAGGAACATTTGTCTTACCAGTTCGCCCTCAAGTAAAGCACATACAACAAGTATAACAATTCTTTCTCCGAATCTTCCTTTCGTCTCTTGACAAGCTTCTTCCTCACCCCATGGGATCATAGGATAGGAAATGACCTTTGTTCGCAGAACATCAAGAAATCTCCACCATCTAATTGCCGGAATTTGTAGAATTCAGACTTGACTCCAGTGTACTATTGCCCCCCTCCAATGTGACATCAGAAAAAAATAGTTGATCAAGGTAGGAAGTATATCATACAGTATGATCAGCTCCACTCTCAGCATTGTACGTTCAACTGCTGGTCTTACATTAAACTTAGTATCGCATGTGACTGTTGTGCCGCAAAATCTATTGTCCGACTGCTAGCACCCGAAAAGTTTCCAAGCGTGGATGCTCCAATGGGGATATTTCATGGCATCAACTCCAGGGCCTGCTGTGTGAATGACGGTGGTTGAATATTTCATGACAACTCCGGAAATAGTATTGTTTGCGAGAAACCTATGCCATATGACCATGGGAACATTAATTACTATTAGTATATACCTATGTGCAAACCATTCCGGCGGTAAGCTATATTTTTACACGACGCTCCTACTGGAACCGATTCTATCCGAAACCTTCTTGATCCATTTCTCCACGACCCTAAAGTATTCATCATTATTCTTCTCGAGATATCCAAAGTGAGCATTACCATGAACACCAACATCTTCCAATTTAATCCAATCGGTCTTCACACCAACTTGGTTGAGGTATTGAATGATGCAGTGCTCGTACGTGATATGCGGAGACGCTTCACCTGTGAATGCGACATATGGGACCTTTGCTACATTAGGGAGGGTGTGGATGGTGCGGTTTGCGGCGGTGCTTTGTTGTATGCAAGACCTTTTTTGGGGGGTATCTTCACCGACTGTCTCAGTGATGAGTTCGTTGTAATTGGAGATTGGAGGAGAATAATTGAGATTGGAGACGGTCAAACCGAATGGGCGAGCAGATGTTCTTCCAACAGATGAAGTTGCGTTTCCGACATATGACTCAAATGGAATGTTTCCGGGTTCGAGATTTACATTAGCGAGGACCATATTTGGACACTCGTCTGAAATCACAATTGGGTGGACTGCGCCAATGGAATGGGAGACCAGGAATGAAGGTCCAATCAGTTGAAGAAGTTTGCAGCCAGCCGCACGCATCGATTGTTCTTGTCGTATGTTATTGTTGGTCAAAGGAATAAATCCACTTTCAAAAGCATCGAAGATAGGATCTCCCCGAAGTCCAGTTCCTGGCCATTGAGTATGCTTTTGGCTTTGAGGATAGGCATTTGTAATTTTTGGTGCAGTAAAACCGACCTGGGTGAAATTGGTCAGTCTCAATCATGCCAGAACCAACTGAATTACCGTACCTCGCTGATATTTGCAGTTGATCCAATTCTCAAAGGGTATCCTGCCAAATCCTCCTGGGTTCCACGTCCAACACTAGTCTGGTCGACAAGATATACTTGATAGCCACGATCTAAGAACATTGATGCAAAGCCTTTTCGATTGTCGGGTGTATTGAGCCATGTCTATGTTTAGTCAGATGATGCTAGCTGAAGCTAATTGCTTTGGATTGGAAGATTCGACATACAGCTCCTGAAACTCCTCCGCCATGAAACAAAACTATAGGATATGGCCTTTTGATACCTGTATCAGGTGTCAATTTCTCGACATACATTTGATCATAGGTCAACAATCCAATCGCAGCATTTTCATAATGCCCACCGACCCAGAAGACGTCCCGTTTGTATGACGACTCTTTCGATGCACATTTCGGTTGGATTCCATTAATCCCAGTGCAATCCAGCGAATCTGAAGCATGAGCTGAAGCATGAACTGAAGAGATAGCGGCAAGACCACCAACAAGCGACCAGGGGAAAAACATCTCTACAAATGAATGAATAGAGTGGGTGTGATGAGATGTGATGAGATGTGATCGAGTAGAAAGTATGGATTCGAAACGAAAGACCCCAAAAGTAACAAACTTTCAAGATGGTTCATGCCGCATGCATGGCAAATGAAATGACCGCAAAGTGACAACTAAAGTCTAATTCCGCCCTGCCGATGCTTGTAGGCAAATTTTACCAAAATTCATCGCACTATCATGGGATATCGCCGATCGTATCCCATTTGGGCAAGCCTACCGATTGAAGTCTTGCCTGCACCGTACGAAGGGATGTGTGCAATTGAGAAAATTATGATACTGGATCGGCGATATGTTGAAGGACTGCAAGAAGTAAGGTCACGAATCACTAGCCAGGTACGAGAAATGTGCAGGTAAGGATGATGCCTTGAAATCCGTCACACTGGCCACCATGTGTCCCTGTCCCGCCGTCTAAGCTTAGGTGGTCGTGGGAGTTTTGTGATTGTGCATCGAGATTCGAGGCCGTTGAGATGGTTGATGGGCAAGAGCCGTGCATCCGTGGTATGCAGAGTAAAGCGCAAAGCCTGATCTATCGACCATGAGAGATGAAGCAGTGTTGGTGAATATTGCACTTCGAAGAGAAGGGAAAGTTGGTACCGTAATATGAGAAGAAGCTTACGAGTATGATACCCGCCGTTGTGGTAAGAGGAACAAGAAGGAGAAGAAGAAGAAGAAGAGTTGACTAATCCTGACGCACCTGCTCGCTTAGTCAGGGTTTCGATTTTCTTTCGGCTCGGATTATATCTTTCGGAGATGATAAACAGATGACCTTCCCTAGATAGGAAATCGTCGATGGGAAAAAGTGGTTCTAGGCAATGAGAATGATATGAACTTACCTTAACCTTACTCGATCCCGAGCTTCTACCGGATAATATTTTCTCCAAGACCTACGGAGCACAAGACCGTTTTTGTATGAGTTTCCCTTTCTTCATCTCCTCCGTATCTGGACACTTGTGCTCTCAAGTAATCAACGAAACTCACGAATCAGGTGGCAAGCTTTCAATGGTTGCCATCCAGCATTGATGCTTCCGGAAATTGATCGGATGGCATGGAGGCTGAATGGGTAGGCAGCACCACGGTTACACAATCTACGTTCCTGAGACTGCTAGTATGCCGACAAGATTACTCGGTATGGTGTTCTTGGATGGCCACGGTTGGGAGTGCGACCCGTTGGATTCCTCCTGAAAGATCCGTCTTGAAGATGAAGGACCGTCCCGCTGGTTCATGACATCGTGCACCCTATTGGCCTGATGGACTGGGGAGTCGTGTCAGGGTCTCGGTATGTGGTTTACCCGTTCAGAGGAAAACAACGGTACAGACAGTATCAGAGTTTGAAATTTGCACCACGGTCGAGATCGTCTGTGTTGATCGGGGGTGGAAACTTTAAATCCCACCTGGTCACGTATACGTGTGCAAGGACTCAAGGGGCAGCACATGTCTTGATAGTGCCCCAAATGAGGCAACTCGTTGGTTAAGCGTTTTATAAAGTGGTAACGATGCGATTTTGGTGGATATGCATTAAAGTTACGGACTCGGTGGGTATAGCTCACGCAGGGATCCGGCTCATACTGTATTACGGATCTCAAGGAGAGGAACTCAAGGAACTCTCCGCAATTTGCCTCGAGATAGAGGTGATGTTCTTGACCTTGATCCCACTTGGAAACGGGTATCTCGCAGGAGAACGAAACCCCTTGAACATCTGAAAGGTTTAAAGTATGAAAATGCAGAAGAGTGGTAAGTATCAAGCGATTCGGTACTTGAGGTACTATACAGACTTATCTAAAACACCTTCTATCTTAGAAAATTCGTCGCTACTCAGGGTTTCATGCCTAACATGTCTTCAAATGCATGGATGAGCCCTCCAAGCCTTTGATGGATGATATCGTGTCCCTGTTATTTGCAATTCTCTGCCGTCAGCTCGTGTATGCTGAATTTTGACTGTGGCGTCCTCAACAATGGGATGTTCACAAGGGGTTATATATTGGGCTCGTATATCAGTCAATCTTATGCTTTTATTGATACGAACTCTATCAATAAGGCCAAGCGAAGTTTTTTATTACATCTCGGCTCTGTCTCTGTCCAGACTCTTACTTCTTTTTAAGAAATTCGTGATGATTTCTTCATCATAAAGTCTTGATTGGAAGGATTGGTGACCATTTGAGGTCTGCTCAAAACCACACTTTCCACGACTCCCACAGTTCTTTCCCAGGAGTCTCGATCTGAGGCTATTCTGTCGTTTTGGGTTGGACTGAAGGGTGATCGGTTGAAGAATCTAATACCCTCATCTCACGTACAAATTAGGCTAGAATATACCTCATAATGTCTTTCACATTACCGCCAACATCAGCAGTTGATTTTGCTACGACTCGAACTCATCTAGTCAACATCCCAACCGGCACTATATCCGCACTCATTGGTCAACCCCCTAACACCACAAATGATTTCTACATCGTCACCTACCTTCTCACGGCCTTTGGGGAAAAAACACCCCCTCTCGAAGGAATTCTCATTCCACCCCTCGCACCCCCAAATTACGTCTACGAATCGCGCGCCACCTCAATCGTAGTTGGCATGGCCGTAGCTATCTTCCTCATGTTCAGCTTCACACTTACCCGGCTCCTTATCCGCTTCTTAAACCGGGGTGTCCAACTTGGTCTCGATGATGTCTTTATTATTCCCGGTGCCCTGCTAGCTATCACCTGGCCTGTTCTACAAATTCTCGCCGTCGTTTATGGAGGTGCTGGAAAACATATCTGGGACGTCACGTATGAAGAATATGCATATTTCAAATTATTTACGAATCTTTCAAAGATATTCTTCTTTGTTGCGGTAGGGATGGTGAAGATTTCGATTTGTCTTTTCAATCGACGTCTAACAGCAAATACGTCGCACAAATGGGTGATATTTAATAATATCTTCTTATTTTTACTCGTGGTATTTATTTTGATGTCCCTCTTCTGGAATATTTTCTCATGTAATCCCCCTTGGGGAGGTTGGGATGTAATCAGACTTGGAAAAGAAAATATAAAAGCGGTTTGTTTTCCCGTCGCAACTTCTGGCTCCATTTTGAGTACCATTCATGTCGTGATGGATTTTGGGCTTTTGGCCGTACCTATAGTCGTACTGTGGAAAGTAAAGATGGGTTGGAAGACCAGAGGTAGATTATATATTGTTTTTGCGGTGGGAGGCGGGAGTATCGTTGGGAGTATCTTTAGACAGATTGCGCAGAACAACTTAAAGAGTGACATTCTATGTGAGTGCGATTTCTTTCTTCCGTCCAACTTCACCATTCCCTAGGATTTAAGTTTTTTATTTCCTCTTGCATTTCACTCTTGATCTTTCTATTCATTTATCACGATTCAGAGGACGAACCACTAACGCAACTCACAGGGAGTTTTAGAACTCTCGAAGGCTGGACACTTATTGACCTTACCCTAGGCGTAATCGCCGCCTCGCTTCCCGTCCTCTCCGCCATCCTCCCCGCCAAGTGGAAATCCGCCCATGAGTCCTCCGCGTACAAGCTCCCCTCGCGCCCCGGCTCGCACGCTCCTCTCAAGTCTGGAAGTCATGCGCGTTCGAAATATGCCGGGGCTAGTATCAAAGAAGTTAAGCATGGGAAGGGTGGGAATGGTTTTGGGGATAGCGAGGAGAATATTGTGCGGACTGATGTTATCGAGCTGAGTTTTCAGAATAAGGGGGATTTGGAACGGGGGGAGAGTATGGATCATGGGGAAGAGGGTGTGGGGAGGGGATGTGATAGTAGAAGTGGGAGTGGAGAAAATAGCTTCACGGGAGAGAAACATCAGGGAAGTTTTTCCAAAAATAGGAGTCGAGCGAATTCAACAGATAAGGGGTTAGATCGGCGGACAAGTCAGTGGTATGGGGAAATGGGCGAGTATGGTCACAGAGTGGAGATTGGGAGAGAAGGGCGATAATTAGAAGATTGTGAGGGTGGACGGATTTGAGGGGATATTCTGGTCTTCCCATTCACCTCTTGTAACGCATGGCCCCCAAAAAATCATGAAAGGTTGGATAGATAAACGTGGGGTGTTGAATGGGTCTGCGGGTTTCAATGGCTCTGGAATGTGAGCTTCATCATCATATCAATCTTCGGCGCGTATGGTTAATGTTTTATGAAAGGGATGTCGATGGGAAAATATCATCGGGGACCAACGGAATTTGATATCACATGGGCGAGGGAGCGGGTTGGTTTTTTTGGTTTATATATATGGGTTTTCGGGGGAATATTCATCTTATGATTTTATGTCCATCATATGTATATATATATATCTGAATATGTAAATATATAATTCATTCTACAAATAATACCGAGGAGTATATGATTGATGCGGTTAAGAATGACTACTACTCGTATTATAGGTACAGGTACAAGTAAACATCTTATATACGTAGAAGATAATTAACAATCGTTAAAGCTCAAGATATAATGAAATTACTCGAGGATAAACTTATATATACAAGTAACACCCTACTATTTATTTTTATCTCGTATATGACGCGTCTAATATACGCAGTAAGATTATCTATCGCGTGATTTTCTGAAGCTTATTAAAGAACTCGAGTAGATTGACTCTATTCTACAAGTACAATAAAATCTCTCTATGAAATAATTCTTTAAATAAGAATACTTTTATTATAAGGATATTAATTTCGGTTTTAATGTATTTTAGTAAAGAATTACATAATATTCCTATTTTCTTTCAAATAAGAAGATCCATGGTTTCGATCCCAAAACCTTGGTATGTTTTCATTTATATAATATTTATAATAAATTAAATGAAATTAGAGATGGTGATATCTTCTTATGGCTAATTGAGGATTACGTGATCGGATTTGGATCTAAAACACTATTCCAGGTGTTCCATCGGAAGTAGCCGGTCCTCGATATAAGGATATCTCTAAATATCTTTATTTGTAGCGCTAAGAAAAAAGTATCCTTATATCTAGGTTTTGCTGTAATGATGAACTTTATTCTTATCGCATGTGCTATTGCTATTGCTATTGCTATTGCTATTGCCGAAGAGTTCTTCTTTTTATGTTTTCCTTTCTTTCTTTCTTTCTTTCTATACGAGTATATATATATGTATATCATAAACCCCTATATCTTTTACAATCCTACCCGACCTACCCGATTTACCCTAAGTATACGGAAGTCACTAGTATTAAGAAACCCCTACCCTAACCCCCCTAACAGCAAGTAAGGTAAGTCAACAGCCCCACAATACAACTCCATCTGTTCATTTATCGATTCATCAAGCCGGCCAGGCTGGACCTCGTTCGATTTCTCATCCCCATACCCCTTTATTGTGAAGAAGAATATATATACGAGTGCAGTATGATGATGGATTAATCCTAGAGCGTTCACCCGGTGTTGCGATGGAGTGATTCCGAGTGAGGGGAATTTAGAAGGGGCTACTACAGTACTGTATGTATTCTGGGGAGCCGAGGTGTATAGATTTTGTTGTTGAATTACTCGAGTAGCTGGGTACTGATGAAGTACTACAGAATGCAGGGGTGATTTTCCTCGCTTGTGAAAGCACGAGTTGTGATTGAGTCTTTAACAGCCTGTCAAACCTAGTACGAGTACTTGGCGAATAGATAAGTTAATGATAATCCCAATGAAGAGAAAATGAGGGGAAAATAGCAAGTGGATCGAAGTGAATTTTGAAGTGATCTTTGTAAGTAAAAATGGTTGATATGTCTCGTATCTGGTGTGTGAGATGTCAGAGATTCTGATTGAATTACTTGTGTTTGCTAATTTTTTTCTATTCAAAGAGTACGAGAGAACAGTGCTGGTAAAGTTGTGATCGAATGTAGAATAAAATGAAAATCTGAAATACATAATTTGAAATGGTCTAATTTGAAAAAGAAAATAAACGTAAATTTGAACGTAGAGAATCAATGAATTAAATGGCGGATAGATACCTCTATTGGCTTATATCTTAACTGAAATCCATCGAGTTTATAGTATGCTGTTGAATTTGAATGAAGAATAATTGAGAAAAATAGGTTTCGAAATGAGGTTCCATTAAAAGTGAAGAGAGTGGAAATAGAGATCTAATGGAAATAATCATCGAAGTAGAGAGGGGTCAAGGCGACTGGTCATATTAACAAATTCCACGCATTCAGAGCGGTGGAGACTTTCGTACGAGTGTTGACTGAATCGAAGAGTGTAATCTTCTAGAGGATTGAAGAGAATAGTATAAGGAGGCTATCTGATTCATGTAGGAGAGCGCATTCAAAGTGACATATCATTCACTAGAGAGCTACCTCATCATCGATTTGAGAAGTGAAAAAAGATAGATCTAATGAAATAAGAGTTCTGGTTTGCGGTTGAGCGTATGGAGTGTAGATAGCCGTATTTGAGTGTCTAATTCAGAAGCATATAGAACAAAAGCAATAGTTTTATGCAAATCACTATGAATCTAAAATAGAGAAGTTATAAATAATGAAGGAAATACATGGCATATGGATTAGTACTTAGAACTTGAAGCTACAAAGGAAGAGTTACAAGATGTAGGAATACAGTTAGGTGTCGCGAGTAAACCCGTATATGTTAATAGGTTATTCGTTCGAAACGGTTAGGCATCTAATAAGTCATTCGAAAGCGCTAAGCCTCTAGCCATATATAATCCTCTCACTTCATAGTTCCTTCGTTCTGTAGTTTTAAATTCCAAGTGTTGATCCCATATGCTGTGGCTTCCGTCACACCAGTGGTCTAGCGCTTCCAATTAACCTATTGTATACCTAATTGTAACGAAAACTATGGCCTGTAGAATCAATACTTAGAATCTAGAACTACGCAACGAAAGCTAAGGTATAACCAAAGATCTAAAGTCTTCAATTAACTTAGTAGATGCTTAAATGCTTCGAGCTATTCTAATGGTCTACTCAAGCATTAGACTAACGGTTTCATGTAATACTAATATTCTATTATAACACTTGCTAACGTATTTAAATGTAATAAAGATAAAAATAAAATTTATATAAAACTTAAAAACAAATTAATATCTTCCAATAGAAATGTTAAAAATTAGTATATTAAAGTTATAGATAAATAATTTATTCCACGAACAAATTGGAGAGTCAATCACATGGTATAAACGTGACAAGTAATAATCATGTATAACTAATCTTCAAACTTCATTCCCAATTTCAAATTAGCCTATCCCTCTTATACATACTCTTTAATACATGAACATCAAAAGTATCTCCTTGTCCAATCGTACATTCTGTACCAGCGGCTAGACTACGAGATGACCAAATACCAGATGAACATTGTTGATAACTACCTCCATCTATACTATTCCATTCACTAGGATTAGGGTAATTAGTACCTGGGGTATACAAGGGAGAAGTTGAAGGGGAACCAAAGGAATTAAAGCTAATGTTGTTATGTTGTTGATTGAAGGTTAGCTCTTTGATTTCCAATCGCCATATCAAACTTGAGGTGAGAAAAACTATCAAGATATTACTTAACATAAGGCGTATAATATCCAAAAGCTAAGCAGCAAGAACACTCTTTCCACCGTCATCAGTGAGCCTATTCCTGACCTTCATCTTAATATACCTCGTGCCCAACTTTTGCAATGCTTGTGCATTTTCTTCTTTCTTGGTCTCAAACTTCTCCTCCTTCTCCTCCTTCTCCTCCATCACATCATCATCATTTATGTTGATTAGTGCCTCCTCCTCTATCACATCATCACTACTCTCCTCCACCAGCTCAACCAAAGAACTCTTCCTAAGCTCAGCAGATCCATTCTCAAGGAGTGATCTGCTTTCAACATCATCAACCCTCGTATTAATTATTGCTTCCGGTGCAAACAGCAATGCTTCACCCACTTGTAATTTGACGATTTCCTTAAACACAGCCCCTTTCGTGAAATCATCATCCTCTTCAGAACTGGACCCCGAATTATCCAGCGCGGCAAGGTGTTGACGAAGAACTCGAAGCCATTCCGGACTGGAAAATCGATGGACGATGGTCATGGAGCATAAATCGATTAGGGCAGTGTTGATTGTTGGTTCTTGGGTTGAGATAAAGATTCGTGTGCCAAGGTGACGCTGGAGACGAATGGTATGTATTAAATTTTTCGTTAACACATCCTCAGCAGATGCCGTCATATACTATAAATTTACACATGAATCAGTCCTGTCATCATGATAACTGAATTATAGATAATTCAAACCTTGTGGGCTTCGTCTAAAGCAACAACTTTCCCTACATCAGATTTCTCTTTAAGGAAAAGCGAGAGGCAAAGGTCGAAGAGTGAGGATGCTGACTCGGTAGTTACACAAGGACATGAAAGATCAATAATGGTGAGTTGTCCTGCCTTTTTATCGTTAGCTATGAGATCAATCTACCTGCGCATTTTAGGGATACAACCTTTATACTCCAATCACTTCCAGTTCCTCTTTTTTCAGGACGAGGCGAATTAGCCTTCCTCTGATCAACTGGCATAAAGCTTTCCAAAGTATCCAATCGTTGAATCAGAGGATTCTCCTGAGCAGGTGTTAATCTAAGTGCCTTAATACGTCGCTTGAATTCTCCATAATGAAAAGGCCTTTGAGTAGTCGTATTTTGCTGGGCCATGCGGAGATCTCGTAACACACGTTCGATACTATGAAGATAAAGCGGCATTTCATCCTTCGTCTTAACAGCCATCAAATCAAACATGCGTTTCGTTGTCAGATCAGTTTGATCAATAGATAGTGGATCGACTTGGACGTTCAAGCTCTTGTATGTACGCTAAAATAGGATTTAATGCGTCAGTATAGTATTGATGGGATAGAAGTTTGTAATAAAAGAAATCGCTAGGATGTACAGAAGCATCTAAAATAATACCATCTGGTACATTGATATCATCTCATACACCGACATCTTTTCGAACAATCAAATCATGAGATTTCACAATCTATTCTCATCCATTGAGAAGGCGAAAGTAAGACCTGACATCGTTCAAGCAGAAATTTCACTTACCGATATGGCCTGATAATTTGTCGGCGAACACAAAACTCGAACATTGATATCCGGATTGCTCGCCAAATAGGCCGCCTCGCAAGGAGTTCCTTTTCTGCAACATCAAGGAGTCAGTAACTGCTTGTCAAGGAACTCCAGCAGAAAACAAGGAGCCAAAGCTGGATACGAAAGTGACAGATTCCAATCGACTTCGTAACTAGGGAGTATGATGTGAGAAAACGACGAAAACCTACTCGTCACCAACAAATCCATCATAATGAAACAGCAAGACCGAAAGTGGATTCTTCACTTTGCTGAGATGTGACTTCGCAAGACAATTCTCCAAAAAGCACGACAGGGTATGGGACTTTCCAGAACCTTGAGAGCCACATATAAATGTACTGAATGGGGCCGCGATGTTGTAAAAGAGACGAGGATCTTCTTTTGCTTTTCCGTTGGCGAGAATGTCGCACTGTCCGCCTATCAATCCATACTGGCCAATTTGATCTCGAAGCGGAGCTGTAAAAATCGGAGTCGTTGCTTGATTATCTCGATTGCCACCTGCAGTGCCCTTGAGTAGCTTCATATGAAGAGCATATTCTTCTTCGTCGGTAATCTTCTGATCTTTTTGTATGTTAGATTTTGAAATTTCAGCCTTCTTTGAAGGATTTGGCTGCTGATCTAGCAGATCGGAGGTGTTCTTGCTCATTTTCAATCTTTTTCAAAAGTATCTGCCCTGTGCGATATGCAGATGGTTGAAAAAAGGGATGCTAACGAATATAGGCCAGCGAATGTAGGCCATCGAACGTTTATATAAGAGTAGATCAATGGTTAATAGTGTCGAATCGGCCTTGAAACAACGGATAGGGGGACTCTTCTTGGAGATTCTAGTCGTATTCATAAGTTCTTTTGTTAGGACAAATAAAATGACAATATGCAGTCATGCGAACGATTTTCCACTTTTCCGCAATACGCTTTTGATATTATTGAGAACACGGCTCAAAGCAAACCTAGATTGATAGTAAAAAGAAAAAAAGGGCATAAAGGTTCCCCCTTATATAAACAAACGAAGTTGATTGCCTTCAAATGAATGTGATCCATGCGATATAGAATTATTAAATGTAGATTGTGGGTATAAAAGCTCTTGGTATGAAAATTTGTATGTGGAATCCACTAAGCTATACCTAATCGATATGAATTTCCTAATACAGTATGAAAAATTATGAAATATACAATATAATACTTTAGTTATTAATTATTAGTTATTAGCAATGTAGTAGTTATTAGTTATTAGTTATAATGTAGAGTAGAAATGAAGTTGTAAAGTTTTTCTTTGAATGGTTAACCTCAAAAATCGATGGGAATAATTAAGAAATTTGTTATAAACCCTTAAAAATAGTACGGAAAAGTAGTAGCCTTTAGTTGTTTCGAGCTATTTTGAAGTAATAATAACAAATTGAAGTTTTATTAACAAAATAAATAGTAAATAATGATAAGGTAGCGATAGTGTGACGCTTGTGCCGTAAAAGAGCTGTTTTAGAACAGGGTTAAAAGAGTTCTTAGAATTTACTACTACTGACTATGCTACGAGAGAGATACTGGTATATATACATGATCCGCATAGGCAGGACACGTGCACGGCACGTGCTC
>NGKF01000018.1:186901-215056 GCA_002162555.1 Monilinia aucupariae | reverse complement strand
TTGAGGTATTTTGTATAGTAGATAATTTCAATATAACTTCTTCATCTCCTATTTTGATCTTTATTATGTGTAGATGTTCTTTTGAATTATAATGTGAAATGTGTAAATCAGAAGTAACATTCAAATAAGTACTTGATTTTATCAAATGCAGATTAAAATAAACACCAAAACTCTTTTATTCATAAATATTAGAATACTTTAATTTTGGTTTCTTATAAATATAAAATTTTTAACCATTGTTTGAATTGTCATCTCAAGCACGGCATAAGTATTAGAATTCTCCGTGACAACTATTCGTTTCTATAAATGATTGTATGTCGAGATCAAGCGATCGTACGATGATATAATGAATCTAAATATAAAAATAAAACATGTGCATACTCGAATGATGCTTTATGATGATATTGATGATGGTATATATCTATTATATGAAATGATAAGCTTCGATAGAACTACCCAACCAATACATCGCCTTAGATGTCTACAACTTGCAGAATTATGCTTTCAGTGTGTCAGTTTGAAGAGATGATATCAATTCCAAGCTCTTGTAAAAATGTTAGAAAATATATGTCATCTGGTAGTATTTAAGGGATGAACTGACCACTTCTCGTCGTTAATGCGTTGTTGTGTTTTGTTCTGATGTATCCTCAATTGATACTTTTAAGTATATAAACGGGGCTGTTGTTTTAATGCTTTGATCCAGTCTTGCATGTATATGTTAATAGACACAAATATGAACAGTGGTACAAGTAAGGAGAGGGTAGGAGGATGAGTCAGGCAAAGAGTGTGGGCGAGTGAAATAGTGGGAAAGTCGAATACAAGGGGATAATGGGGAGAAGAGATATATTCCATGATAAGCTGCACCTTTCAACATTCAAGGGAGTTAAGGTGGTGGAGAGCTGGCCGTAATGGTTGGTTCGTGGTCTCTCGGGATGTAGGATTAAGGCGGTGGTGGTTCCTATCTTTTTGACATTTTCTTGCTCAAATCGATTATTAAAATTCTAGGTTTTATTATGAATATTTTGAAACACTTCAATACAAGGCCCGTTGTTTTTTTATTGTGAAAGAGTTATACACTCATCACTTGGGGTTTTTCCCTTCATTCAATATTGCAGGCAATTCGAGCAAGGAACTCATCATGAATGGCCCCCCTTTCTCGGCTAAAATTATTGTAGTGGTAACAGTGTATATTGTCTAATATGCTAGGAGTGGTATATGTGTTCTATTGAGTATATGAGGTGGAGATACCTAACTAGGTATAACGCTACACGTAATTACAATATCCCCCCTATGATCGAATTCGATCATCAAAATCATATAAAGTAAAAGGCCTTTTAAAAAGCGTTTTTGAAAGCTTTTTGAAGTGTTTTTTGACGCTAATAATTCTATATCTTCCAAACCTTTGTATAAGTACAAAACGCTTTTTAATTAATCCATCCAAATCCTGTAATTTTATATAATTGAACTTTTTGTAGAAACAATCATTTCTTTTATTAAATTCGATTTCCTAGTGTTGTATATATATTCTAGGGCTTTATTAATTTTCGTAACGACGATTTATCGTTATTACAATGCTTATATCTCTTTATAAAAGTTCAATATTTTACAACTATGTTGTATTGCGATACAAAAGCTTTTTCAATGCTTTTCGAAATCAAGTCCAAGCTTTTTACTATAAATCAAAAATCCAAGATAGATCAATTGCTTCGTCAAAATATCAACTTTTTATTCAAAACCAGGAATCTATACTATTCGAAGTTTTTTCTTCTCAACTATATCCTCTCGTATATAATGCCATCGTATATCGATATATTTAACTTTGTTGTGGAATTTGTTTTCCTGTATCCAATCGACGCCATTTTTATTATCGCAATATAATATCGGTATATACAACTTTGAAAAGCTTCGCTCATCCAAATCGATAACAAACTTTTTGAACTATACAATTTCTTTTGCACTTTTGTTTGTGGTTATAATTTCAGTTTCTATTGTACAAAGCGATATAGATTTTTGTTTATTGAAGGATTATATAATTGCGTTTCCATATCGAATAACAATCACTCTTTGTATCGATTTTCGATTCATCTTTAAGCCCTATATAGTATCTATAAAAATATTATAGGAACGCGGCAAATTTCGCAATCGATTCGAATAAATTATGCCAATTTCGATTATGCTATTAAAGAATTCTAAAAAGTGATTTGCAAGGATTAAATATTTTTTTCCAAAAACATACATTATTTTTGCAAATTAATCAATTGGGAACGCAAAATCATTTCTCGTTCTATTTATTAAATAGATTCTTAATCCAACAATTTGTAAATATAAAACTTTATTACTTTCGCTAAATAGCTTTGCTATTATAGTTGGTTTTAATATAATATTAATAAAAAAAGGTAGATTCCAAAACATTGGATTATAAATTTTGAAGCGTTCCAAAAGCTTTTTGATATAAACTTTCTAATATATTTTGAAAGATCTCTAAACTTTGTTTTGTTCGATTTGGATTCCTAAAAAGATTTGTATTAATCCAAGATCTTTACATTTCTATTTTTAACTTATAATCTTTTTGATTATATTAATCGCGGATCGTAATCCCAATATTAGCAAATCATCCATATAAAGTAGAATATATACTTCTTTTCCAATAAACAAATTGGAATTTGTTATTAAAATTTATAAACCTATACTTTTAAAGAATAATTTAATAACTTGCCATTATACTCTCGAAGCTTGTTTCAACCTATAAAATGATTTTTTAAGTTTGAAGTAATTACCATTAAGATTTAAAGCAAATACCTCTTTAAAGAATTGTAAGATCTTCATTAAGATTTTAATATTAGTTAGTTCCTTATTCAGGAAAATTGTATCAACGTTTATATTATCAATTTCTAAATCCTCTTCCGCTGCTTTGGTTAGAAAAGCTTGTAATATAAAGTATTTTACAACTTTTGTAAATGTTTTTATAAAATCAATTCTATATTTTTGAAAGAATCTTTTTACTACCAATCTGGCTTTTCTTCTTTTTAATTTATTATTTTGATTTAGTTTGTTCTATAGAATCTATTTGGACTTTAAAAGTTGTTTCCTTTTTAACGAAACACTTTTAATCACCTCGAAAGTATTATTCTTTTTTAAACTAATCAATTTTGATTTGATTGTTTTCATCTATACTTCAAAGTTCGATTCCAAAACGTTCTTTAGATCGATAGCTTCAATATCAGCATTTGTATATAGATATACTACCTCAAAGTCCTTTATAGAATATTATACTTTTGTATCATTTTTTATAATTTCTTTGTTTCTTGTAGCAATAACATTTGAAAAAGCCTTTTTTGAGCGAGGATTTTTTTTAGAATTATTTTTGTTTGAATTTATAAAGAAACCTGACTTTTTATTGTTATAGTTTAAGCCTATAAGAATTTTTGATTATTTTGATTTAACATCTAAACTTATAAAAGCTTTTGATCGTTCTATATCAACGTTTAAGTTTATAAGAATTTCTATCCGTTTTGTATTAACGCGAATTCTTTTCTGGCTTTGTTAACCTTTTTAAGATTGATTTTCTATTTGATTTGTATTCCTTTTTGATTTGATTGATGGTTTTTCACGTAAAAACATATTTGAATTCTTTTTTAATGGAAATCTATATTTATCAAAGTTAGTATTTGTTGTTTTTATAATTTTCAAGGAATTGAGATTAAAAAGTTTGTAAATCTGGCTTTTTTCCATGCTTATAAAAAGATACTTTCTCTTTAATACTTTCGATTCAAATTTCTTTGTAGTTTGCCTTGATTGTTAAGGATTACATACAAATGCTATACATTTAAATACTTTCAATTTTTGTAAATCTGGTTAACGATTGTTGTAGATCTCAAAAGATATTACAGTTTTCGAAAGCGTTTTAGCTTTTTTAAAAAACAATGTTTTTATAGGAGATCGATTCTTCAAATAAACAATATGTAATGTTGTAATTTTCTATTAAATCGGAGGCATTCTTGATTTTGCTAAAAAACTTTTTGATATAGCATTTATATCCTATATTTTCTTTTCAATAACGCTGTTTATAATATGCTTTCCTGAAGGAAAAAGCTTAAATTGTATGTTTTTCTTCGAGATCTTTATTTGGAAGTTAGTTCCAAACTTTTCTTTATTGTTGTTGATATATATTATAACTATCTTACCATTAAACTTTGTTTTGATCAATTTGAATAAAGCCAAAAGTATTGGTATAATTGTAACCGCAGATTTATTAAAAGTATATTTGATCCATATAAGTTTTGTAGTATTATCTACAATTATTATAAAGTATTTGTTGCTTGAAGGGGATGTTTTTTAAATTTTAAAAAGATTATAATAAAAACAATATAAAATTGTAAACGTTTTGACGGCAATATGTTTATTGAAATGCTTTTTTATTCTTTCTGCTAAGTAGAGCAAATATATCGATCTTTTTATTGATTTTCGTTTTTTTAATAATTTTAAACTTGTATATGTTTTTAAAAGCTTCCAAAGTTGATTATGATTGAAATGACTAAGCCGATAATATACTAGATTGAATGTAAACTCGTAAAGATTAGTATTATCTATAACAGCGAGCTTTTCAAATATAAAGTTGGTAAATTGTGATACAAAATCCTGTACAATATAGTAGCCAAATGCTTTTTTTGTTGCAAATTTCAATTGGTCGAACTTTCAATAAAACGTTGATTTTTCTTCGAAAATGATTTTATATTCAATTTAAATAAAGAAGTTGATAGAAATCAGTTGTATTATTCCAAATTTCTTTATATATTATACGTCAAAAAGCGTAAATCTGCTAATTTGTGCAATTCCGCATACTACATTTAATATAAATGATTTATTCGCAATTCGAACTTTTTGTAGTATAGACCATTTTGTAACGTTTTTCAAAGCATCAAGCTAATTAGTAAAGTAATGAGAAACTTTTAAATCAAGCATTCATTTGGAATCGTTATTATTTAATTGAAAACATATATTAAGGTAATAAGAAAAGATATAATTACTATTTAATGCTATATTTGCTTTAGCTTTTTCGAAAGCCAAATTATTACTATTTGCGAAAGTCTTTTTGCTATGTTTTTTATCCCTTTTTGATACACGGTATATTTTTTTGAAATGTTTATACTTTTTACAATTATAATATTGAATCTTCCCGGTATAAGAAGACTCATTTCGATTATATAATCCTTTTAATCTTCCTTCACAACTACCTTTTCCGTTATGATTATTTCATTTCTCTTTTCCTCCAAAGTTTAAAGGTTTGATAACAAATGCAAAAGCTTTGATTAAAATCTCGATTTTTTGAAAAAGCGTTACAATTTTTTCTAAAATATTATCCATTATATTAATATAAATATAAATTGTTGCTTATACTCCGAAATTAAGTATATATACCAAAAATATGTTTTTTATTATTTCTTCTATAATTAGTTTGGAACCACCGGAAAATGCTTTTTGATATACTTATAGTTTTTATAGAAACGTTTAAATAGTTTCGTTTTTATAATCAAATTCCTTTTTAAAAAACAACTTTTTTGTATTATTTATGAAAGTTGTATCGAAAGTTCGATTGTATATCGATAGCACTTTCTATATATTGATAAGATCATTTAGATCTTAATAGTCTTTAACTATATTGCGATAGGTAATAGTTAATCCTGCTATTATAATTAATATAGCCCGTTTTACTTTTTTGTTGTAATCGATAAGCTTAATATCGAATTCTTTTTTCAAGGCGATTGCTATTCTTTGTAAATTTGTTTTCATTATCTTTTAACAAGTTTTTGAACCTTTTTTTATTGTAAACTTTTATAGAATCTTCAAAACAGATTGTTTTTCGATACCGAATACGATATTTTTGCAACTAATTTATGCAAACGCACTCATACAATAGCTTTTGTAATCAACCCAATTATTATCGATGAAAGTAACGATAAAGCCCTATTTGATTATAAAAGGATTAAAGGAAATAATAATTATGTTTTCGACGAGTAAAGGTTAATAAAAACAAAGTTTTTGATAAAAATCTCGATGATGAAAATGATGAAAATGATGAAAAATGTGATTTTTCCGGCGGAAACGTATAGAAAAGCGATCTTTTTCTTCGGAAAACGCATATATATCGTCTTAATTAATAAAATGATAGTTTAATTGCTTCAATGAATGTGCAACATAGGGTTATAACCTATTATAGTGGTAACAGTGTATATTGTTTAATATGCTAGGAGTGGCATATGTGTTCTACTGAGTATATGAGGTGGAGACACCTAACTAGGTATAGCGCTACACGTGATTACAACAAAAATATACTGGTGCTCGGCATGCACCTTGGGCCTAACTTACATTATACTAGACCGCTTGTTACAGTATTCAATTCAGAAAATAGGAGAAGAATAAAGTGGATCAGTGGATTCGGAGGAGAGGCGATGGAAGTCGAGGCAAAATGAAGCACAAGAGACATTGTGAATCAATCCTTCATTAGCTTATACTTGGAAAGTCTTTTCACATTTTACACCCGCAAAAAACTCTATAGTTAATCAAATTTATCAAGAAAGATGTTTGATGTATTTGTGGAACCCAGAATGATAACCTTTCTAATTTTGCCCCCATCTTCTCCCTCCTTCTTTCCTTCTTTTCTCTCATTTTACTCCCGGTCTTCCGCTCTTTCCTTTTCTACTTTTCCACGTTGCACTACTTAAAGCTAAATACACAACTAACGCGATCAAACCTGTTAAGAGAGATATGGAGCTGGATTACCAACGAAGTGGAAGGCTACAACCTACCTCTGATCTTTTCATTGACCCTTTAGGTTGTGAATCTGATTGGAACTTTTATATGTTGATGAATCTGTTATATATCTAGAATTTTCATGTAGAAACACGCCAAACTGTATCATGCTGACTCATTTATCGATGAAGAGGAAACATTAGTTCATCACTCGCTCTAACTTTAGCATTTTAGGGCTTGACTATCAAGAATGCTCGCAGACATATGACCAAACAGTACGATTCTAATCATATATAGGTACGTACGAAATGCTCTTGCAGTTGTCATTTGATGATATCCAAATTAACCTCATATGGACTCATACAGTTCCAATGAATGAAACCTCATTACCGTCCCAACTCTTTCCACACTTGACAGTGAATAACCCATAGCCCCACTTCTATTAATTCTCGCCTCCCCACTCCAAAGCCTTAAGCTTACCATCATCAACTCAATCGATCTCAGAAAGGGAACAAAATCAAGGGAAGACGTATTAAAAGGCCAAAAAAAAAGATATCGAGTAAACAATAATAGCAAAAACCTACACCCCCGTTGGGGGGCTACGATGAGGGAAACCCCACGAGAGGGGTTTATTACGATCCGGCGTGTCACTCCTACCGCTACACCACAAGGTGCCGGTTTGCTCTACCAATCCCACGTTGGGCATGTTTGTCGATGCAGGAATGTGATTATTTGGGATTATATGCTAATATTATTAGGGATGTAGTTACGTTTAACATACATGTATCAGGTAACAGGTAGAAAGCTTTGACGCAACACTCAATGATTTTCAAAATCATCTACTTGGTTCCGAAACTCATTACAATTCCTCTCCTTACTAAGCCAATCGTATCTCCCTTGAACAATTCTAGCATCGCGTACAATACAAATTTGCCATAAATTCAAATCCACTAGATCCGAAACGTCTTGGATCCAAAGGTATATTCAGCTGCTAGCGATACTGACCCGAACCTTTGCTCTGGCGCGCTACGACTTGTTGGTTCCTATCTCATAATCCATCAAGTTGCGGGGCAATAGCTAATAATAATACATCGCACAGATGCATAAAAAGCAGCTTGTCAACTTTTCGCAATCCTACATGCTTTGGCCTGGGCAGCGAGAATTACATACATTACGCGTTACGCATTAAGATAGATAGCATGAGTAAAGAGTTCGAGTTTGAGATTACCTGGACTGGCCACTTAATGGGCCAACAAAGAGAAGAGATGAGGAGGGACTCGAGAACATTTTCGACCAAGCAGATAAATCAACAAAAAGAAGACAAGAAGAGGTGCCTAGGACTTCTCGACGAATATGAAAATTAAGAAAGTAGATTTGAGATGGCAATGGTGAGGAAAGGGACGAAGATAACTCGGCTGCGACCGAAGAAGAGAAGATGGAGAAACAGTGAAAGAAGTATGTACGAGAACCCTTAAATGTCAACATCTGCCCGATCGAGGGAGAGGGGAGAGATTAATCTTCAAAAATACTACCAACTCCTGAGTCTCGAAGTTCCGAAAGAAACACTACATGAATAGCACATTCAAAACTTACTCGTGCTTCGACCTCTTCCGCTTGAATGATGACATGCAAGGAAGGACGAACAGAATTACAAACTGGTTAATGTAAATGGAATACAATCAAAATTGAAACAGAAGATGGATTAGGATTGTGTAATCTACTGACAGACAAAACGCGGTATCCGATTCCTGAGAATACAGGTAAAGGGGTGAATATGTATAAGCGGGCCAAACACTGTTTGGGTAAGGTTGACTTATCTCCATGCCAGAGCTATACTGGCCCGGAGGTCTACAATAACGACCTCCCCGTGAAGGAAAGCTAAAATCTATACAATGAAGGCATTCCTGTAGATCAAGGAGTAGACAAGCTCGACTTCATCATAAAGATGTCGTCGAGCAAGTTGTATGCTTACTAAGGAATGCGGCCGCATTTCGGCCGCTTGCCGCTTCGGCCTTTCATTTTTCGTAATCATCAGTTTATCAATCAATCCTCACGATATCATCATCATGCTTCAACCATGAGACGCGTCGTGGTAACGGGCCTTGGTGCCATAACACCATTAGGTGTAGGAATTCGACCAACATGGAGTCGACTCCTTGCAGGTAATTCTGGCATAGTTTCGCTTCCCTCGAATTCTTTTGAATCATCACAACTACAAGGCCTCCCTAGCACGGTAGCTGGTCTGGTACCATCTGGTAATGAAGCAAAAAATTCATGGCGACCTTCGGATTGGTTAGAGAAAGGCGAAGACTCAAGAATGGCCAAGTTTACACAATATGCGATCGCAGCTACGGAAATGGCACTGCAAGATGCTGGATGGAAATCACAGAAACAAGAGGATAAAGAATCTACTGGTGTTTGTCTTGGTAGTGGCATTGGGGGTCTGGATGAACTTTATACGGCGAGCAATAATTACTCCAGGATGGTAATATATCTCTAATCTGATTGAAAATATTGATTGTGATGTTTTATAGGGCTACAAATCCGTTTCACCTTTCTTCGTACCAAAACTACTCATCAACCTAGCGGCAGGTCATATCTCAATGAAGTATGGGTTTGAAGGACCGAATCATGCAGTAACAACAGCTTGCACAACTGGCGCACATGCAATTGGTGACGCATCTCGGTTTATTGCATTTGGAGACGCAGATGTTATGATAGCTGGTGGTTCCGAATCTTGCATACATCCATTAACTTTTGCCGGTTTTGCGAAAGCTCGTTCACTTGCTCGAAGATATAACGACAATCCCGAATCATCATCCCGTCCTTTCGATCGGGATAGATGTGGATTTGTCATTGCAGAAGGCGCTGGCGTTGTTGTATTGGAGGAATTAGAACACGCTAAAGCTAGGGGAGCTGAAATATATGCAGAAGTTCGTGGATATGGTTGTAGTGGTGATGCGCATCATATTACTGCCCCAAGAGAAGATGGAGCTGGCGCATTTTCAGCTATGAAGAGGGCTCTCAAAAACGCAGGGATTTCACCACGGGAAGTTGACTATATCAATGCTCATGCTACAAGTACACCTTTAGGTGATGCTGCTGAAAATGCAGCCATCACTAGATTAATGCTTGGGGAAGAAGGAGTTGAACACTCAAGTCAAATTGCAGTTAGCAGCACTAAGGGTGCCATTGGACATCTTTTAGGTGCTGCTGGTGCTGTGGAGGCTATTTTCTCAATATTGGCTGTGAAAGAGGTATAGTATGATATTTATATACAATATCCTAATTGCTAACTTCTTTTTAGAATACACTTCCACCCACACTCAACCTACACAATCCAGATAAAGATATGAATTGTAATTATGTTCCTTTTTCGGCACAAGAGAAAGAAGTCAAAGTTTCAATATCTAATAGCTTTGGATTTGGTGGTACAAATGCTTCACTTGTCTTTTCGAAATACGATTGATGAAAATTCAGTTGAGTTGTCATTTCATGCACCACCTTCTAGTATATATCTGAATTTCTCGCCCTTTGTTTTCTATCAACTTTGGATTTGTTCCCAATTCCTACAAGTATGGATTTGTGGTGTAACAAAAGTTATATTTGGATCTTCACCATAAGGTCGTAACGGCACAGGTATCAAATCACCTGCGCATTGTATGCATTGTCGAATTTGATCAATGCAATGATCTGAGTTAATTATAAGTCAGGATATGATGATGCTCTCAATCTAAAGCTTACCAATATGAACCACCTCTAGTTGCTCTGGCAAATTCCTATGCATAAATCTGCATGGTAATATTTGGGAGTTAATACTTTACGAATGGCATTCTAGTAAAGTATTAGCATAGAATCATGCTATGGAATACAGATATCAACCAAACAATGTAAGGAATATACAACCTCAAGTTTATAAAATGTTGTCGGCTCATTTCAATATCAGATGTGTGAAGTTTCATACTGTTGAAATAGTGACCTTGAATTCCTATGCCTCATCAATGGCAAGAACCAGAATTCCTCGGATTCTAATCGAGATGAATGATTATCAAAATTTAAATCTTTCATCAGATATTATCTTTGAGGATAACGCTTCGTTTTTCCCGTCTTGCTGGCTACACTCTGGCTGAATCCTATCACCATATGTTACGTCAGTGTAGGTGAACAGTCTAGGATGAAGATATTTTGGTCCCAGCACAATTAGTCGCATCATGCAGACTAGACCGGTCTTCAAGCAGTTCTTATACTCAGATTCATAAAAGCTGGATTGGGGTTTCAACTACGAATAATCACTCGAGTATTTGTTCATATTACACTCGCTCAAGCTAGAGTTCAATTACTTGCACGTATACATTTACCAATTGTGATTTGTTGCACATCTACAGTTTTACATGGTGAAAAGCATTTTGAGATGGAGTATTTTAAATGATTAATTATTAGGGGAGTGGTTTTTCTTATAGCTCACTTGGGGAAAACAATTCAAGTTACTCAAGTAGTTGTCAATAGTTCAAGATTTCAAGTAATCAATTCTGCTCAATCGTAAGTAATACTCACTCACCCACTCATTCATCTCAGCAACCAACCAACCTAGCCAATAAAAAAGTGAAGGAGAGAAATTCAGAGATACAGAGAGATATGAATGAATTCAGTTTCAGTACTTGAAACATCAAAGGGAAAAAAAAAGAATTGACAACCGAAAAGGTATCATGTACAATACTAAGTGAAACTATCTATTCATCTATTTCTTCTTCTATCGTTCTCTCCCTCCCTTCCTTCCTTCCTTCCTCCCTTTCTCTCCCACTTTGTTTTTCTTTCTCAATATCCCATCTCTCAATCCTCATCAATCATACCCTCATTCCTCACTCCTCACTCCCCACTCCCCACTTCCCACACCTAAATATATTTAACCTCACCAAACAACCCCGCCCTGACCTGCACTAAAGCCGCCAACTCCAACAAGAATTCCTGCAATACAATAACATTAGTCAGAATATGACTGACGCTAACTTTCTTATCGTCTTTTTCTTCTTTTTCTTCATCTTCACCATCACCATCAACACCATCACCATCCTTTCCATCTTTATCGCCACTCCCCTTGTCTTCATCCACATCCACATCCTTCCCCTTGTCACCCACACTTCCATTATCACGCATTTCAAAATTCTCCACCATCGTCTTACTCTCCATCGCACCATCATTCGTCTCTGATGCTTCAGTATCCCTCTCTTCATCTTTAACCTTGTTCAAATCCGGAAATGGTATCGGAACCACCACGTCCCTCTTCGGAGTCGGGATCCCCACCATTCGATTCAAAAGTCCCTGATCAACAGCCGCAAAAGCTGCTACCTGACTCGATGAAACTCTCGTCTTATTCACGTGGATTTCATCATCATGCCATGCGCTATTTCTCGAATGAGAACTACCTCGACTAGACGATCTAGCAAGTTGAGGTGGAGGATTCAAAGTACGATTGGTAGGGGTTGAGAAACCATGACTACCACTCGTACTTCCTTGTTCACGACTTTGATTGGAAGGTCTCCCGCGAGTTTGTGGAGAACCCGATCGAGAAGGTGCGTTGGAATCGGAGAAGATACGTTGGGCGACTTTCTCAAGGGCAGATTGACGAGGAGGTGATTCAGCATGAGCTGATGAGTCGCGGTAACTTCTTGATCGATGCCGAACTGGAGTAGACATGGATGCTGCTTGTTGAAAAGCATCACGACGTTGTTGAAGTATGTCGTCAAAGCGAGGGATTTCAGCTCGATAGCTATTCACTTGATCGACAAGCATATCGAGTCGAGTAAGCAGTTCAGGTTTTGGGGTAGCTGACCATTTAAGAGGACGTTGGGTTAATTTGAGAGCGCGAATTTGTGATTTCTCCTGAACTTCATCTGGGTCTCCTATATTAGCGAGAAGAAGGTCATCCATGATGTCTTCCACTCGTCCTTCTTCCGAATCCTCATATACATATTTTGAGGGATCAGGTAGAAGCCATCCATCAAGACTCATGAAACCACAAGTTGCCAAGTCCACGATCGCTGCTGTTAAAGAAAGATTTGTTTCGACGGAATTTATGAAAAATGTCGATAGGATATCGAGCAAGGTCATGAGGACAGGATCTTCAGGTCTTAGAGTATGTGGACGAATATCTCTAGGAGCACCTGGAATTGTTGCTTGTGAACTTGGAAATTTAGACGTTCCACCGGCTGGTTTAGGAGCAAAAAGGGCTAGAGAACAAGTATGACTTTCTAAAATATTCATACTATCCTTGATATGATTTTCATAAACTTCATCAAAGTTGTCATCACCACCCAGATCTTCGACCATTGTTAGTAAGCATTCCATTTCTCTTTCATGAGCCGCAATAGAGCGTCGTGGTCCATCGCTTAGTACTTGACCCGTTCGAAGTAATGTTGTCACAGCATATCGATGATGTCTTTTCAAGATAACAGAAACAAGCTGTAATGTAACGGTGACGGTTTGTGAGCTTTCCGATCTCAAACTCCCTAGAATAAGATCCACAAGATTGTATAGTGCAGGAGCACCACCCTCTTCTTGCATAGCTACTAAGGTTGCCAGATCTAATGACTTCCGTTTTCTTGCTGCGCTAACGGAAGCTTTCGAACCTGAAGGTGCGGGTGTAGTATCAGGTAAAGCTAGAAGGTAATGAAGGATAAGATGAATCATATCAGGATGATCTAAAGATTCCAGGATTCGTCGTAAATAAGTCAAGACTGCAACTGACGAACCTCCATCAACATCTGAGGATTCTAGCAAGGATGGATAGCTATGGATGTTAGTTTTGCACTTGAAGGATAATTGGGGGTTCATACAGTAATTGCTGTAGGAATATGACTTGAAAGTGTTCCAGGAGTGTTTGTTTAACCTCCACAGATTTGCAATGATTGAGAACATCTTGCCAAAAGACCAAGTGTGAAAGAAAAGTCTCCATATGTGATTGATAATCGGCATCAACTGAGCTAACAATCTCATGGGTTGTAAAAGGGTGTCGATAATCCGAAAGAGCTAAAACAGGAGGCAATGCATCTGGAGGATGATCGATAACGAGTTTTCGACTGAGTTGACTGTAAAGAGCACCAAGACCTGTAGCCATAAGAGTAGCTAAATCACTCTCGACTATCCATTGCTCCAACGCAACATCGTTTGAAGCAGCCTCGATGATGTAAAGGAGACCTGTTCGGGCAAAATCTCCACATCTCCCTTCTTCATGTATATAATCAATTAGCAAATAAAACAGTTGAAAATCCTCCTTGTGAGTCTTCCCCGCGAATTTCTCATGAGGATCCGCAGCATATGCCTTTGCAACATCGTCATCCTTTCGTTGAGATGTAAACCAAACCGGTAAGATCTCCGGATCAAGTCTAATCTTTGTCGTAATATTAAACGATAACTCCACCACCTCTACCACTAATTCCGAGCCCAAACTCATACTATTTGCCCCGGTGATACGAACCAACAAATTCATCAGACTCTTAGCAAAGGTATCATTCTCGACGAAATTCTCCTCTTCACTATCAAGTAATGCAGCGAATAGAGATACCGCCTCCCTAATGATTCCTTCATTATATGATGTCGTGGCTATCTTGCCAATCGAAATATATATTTGTTTTTCCGACGCAAAAGTTATACAAGGATGCGGTAAAGAACGACGAGATTCATCGCTGAGTACTCGAGTGATTTCCGAAAGACAAATTCTTATCTGTTCCGCGGTTTCGTAATCTCGAGCTAGATTCGATGCACTGCGCCATAATTGCTATATCCTCGTCAGCTTCTCTCTCATGTATGTCTTTTCACCATCCCTTTTCCTCTCTTCTCCTCTCCTCTCCTCTCCCCTCCTCTCCTTTCCTCTCCTCTATCCCACCACCCAGAATAGGCCATACATACCAAAAGACGATTATATTCCCTTTTAAATCTCGCCAAGCGTTTATCAGGATTGTTCAATGTTGCCTTGCTGCTAGTCGGCGCTAGGGACGTACCCGCGATCAAGCGTTGCCACTACACAATGAAAGAAGACGTTAGCACAGCGCGACTCCAGATCCCATGCCCATAAAGTCCCAAGCCGCGCCATCCATCGCACGCAGCTCCGGCACATCCAGCCCAGGCACCTCATCCCCAAGCAAGCATACAAGTAGGGAAAGCCAATGCCGAAGCCCACTCCCAAAACCCGCATAACCCTCCCGCGCGCTCTTCCCCTCAGCCTCAGCCTCACCCTCAAAACCCCCTCCCCCAAAAACGCTCAAAAAGAAAAAACCAATCAAACTCACAAAATCCATGACTCGAGAGGATGCATCATTCATACCATTCATAGCATTCATATCATATCACATCAAACCCACACACCCACACACGCACGCACAACAACAACAACTAGTAAGTAAGGTTAGATGAACCTTAACTCTCGCTCATTCATTCCTTCCTTCCTTCCGACGAAAGTCAAGAAAGAAAAAAAGCTTATCCCAAGTCCCAAGTCCCAAGCAATGCACGTCAATTATTTATCGCATGAAAGGGAAAGAAAAAGGGTGTATCCGCGAGAGGCAGAGAGGCAGAGAGAGAGAGAGACGCGATCTGGGGTATGGGTGTAGTGTGTGTACTCGAGTAGTGTGTGAAACGCGCCGGTGAACCCAACAGGGAACTCGGATTTGGACTTGACCTTGGACTTGGACTTGGACTTGGACTTGGATCTTTGGGGAGGGGGGAGGAACTTTAATTTTCCGGAGCGGTGGTGGTTGGAGGTTGGAGGTGGGAGCACCAGAGCTTGGAGCTTGGAGCTTGGAGCTTTGGTTGAGTGGGTGATTAGTCAGCATGATTGCTCGGTACAACAGGTGCTGGTATCTAATCTACTCTACTCGCACTCGTACTCTACTCGGTATACTCGAGTACATTCCTTTCCTCTCCTCTCCTACATACATCCTCCTTTCCCCTCCCGATTCTTCCTTCTTCTACTCGTAACATTCAAAGGTTTGCATGATCGTTTTATTCATTTCTATATACACACCACATGCTCCTTTCAACTTACCATCATACATAACCTTCCATATCTAATAATACATATACAAATTTATTTTACAACCCTCAAGTCCCGCCGATGTGAATCCCATCATATACCAAGGATGTTCCGAGGCCCATTTTGTTGACTTGGGTAGGTACTGAATACCTAGGCCCAAACCCCCAATGATCCCAAGATCACGCTTCCTATCATACACCACCTATCGATCCTCCTCGCGCCCCTCCCCCCTTGCGCTCCAGAATCTTTCGAGCTCTGTGCCACCCCGGTAGCATCCACCATCCCCATCCCCGTCCCCGTCCCCGTCCCCGTCCCTGTCTGTGTACTCCCATCTCCTTTAGAAGTACTCGTCCCCGTCCAATCCATAACCACAACAATCCCACCCAAACCTTCCCCATTAACCACAGTTGTAGATAAACCTCCGACCAACACTTTCGTAGACTTCGTAACTGTTACAATTGCCGAGTTATTCCATGTTGTGGTTTCGTCTCCCACAGCTGTATCCTTTGAAGTTATGGTTGGAGTCGTACTGAAGGATGGTGGAGTGTAGGAAGTTGATACAACCGCGCTCGAAGTAATTGTATTCATGAGTACCGCTTTTACAGTCGCGGTGGTTGTTCCTCTGCTTGATATTTGAGATGGTCTTTCAGAATCGATTATTGTGGTACTTGTAGTGATGGAGGTTGTGGTTGATGGTTGAGTGGAATGAGGAATTGTGGGTTCGATTGATGTTGTAGGAGTTGATATAGATGATAAGGTTGCAGTTATCTTGCTGGTATCATAATTCCCAAGAATAATGGAGGTGGTGGTGATCTCTGCTGTAACTTCATTGTAGGGAATATAGGCGGTAGGTACACCTATTCCGGCGCCTAATTGACATTGTCCAAGGTTTGTCAATGTGTTTGAGCTACCTGGTACTGTATGATTGACCATCCAATTACGTAGTTGTGTTGGTAATGTTGTCGAAATTGCTCCTGGAGAATTCCAGCCATACTCAGAGTCCTCATCGGCTAGAAAAAATCCTGACGGGTATGGAGAGATTTCATGACCGGATGAGCTTTTGATATCACTTGGATAAGGACATGCATATGCACTATTTCTCAATGTCGGTAATGCAGTCGCATAAACGACATCTGTGTAAACCCAGACGGGTGTTGGTGATTCATAAATTGCTCCATATGGATCGGTATAAGCTGTCCCGTGAATGAATCTCGTTTCTGCTTCGTACACTCCTAAACCAGTCCCGATTATTGTTGTAGGAAGACCATCAATAGATGACCGTGTCATGGGTTTTGATGGTACTGTAGAATTGGTAGATTGAGTCTGAACAGTTGTAATGGCTGTGTTATCATACTTATATATGATGGTAGAAATCGTTGCTACAGTAATATTGATACTTTCGGAATACCAGAGAACTTTACCAACTTCGAAAGATGATAGATAACAGCATTCAAGATTGACTCCGGTAGTTATGGTTGCTTTAGAATTTGTCGATGTCTCATTATATGAAATGGAAGCCGCTACTTGATGTCAATTAAGAACAAAGAGTAATGTATGGTTAACTTACTTCTCTCTTGAATATGTTTGAGACCTAACACTTCTATTACCCATAGCGATAGAAACAATAGGATGGTTTGAACTATCATTTTATTCATGGAAATGCTAAACAAATTCACAGGCCCAAAGATGAAGGGTAAGGAGGTCTGAGAATGGCCAAAAGATGGAGCAGATTTATGAATTTTAAGAGAGAAGAGACATGACTGAGTTCTGGGTCACCAACAGCATATAGAGAGTATAAATTTTGAATAGCCCCGCAATTTGAACTGCTGGCGCTTACAGACTTGATCAAGAAGTCTATGGTATGGGGACAGAGGGTTGCGCGTAGCGCCTCAGTCTCGCAGGAGCAGTTGAATAATTGGAAAATATAGACCTTGAAAATATCTCGCAAGAAAAGGGATATAGAGAGGCTGATTTTCTTCCATTTTTATGCCAACTTCGACATAAGAGATACTGATAGTACCTAATAAAATTCTGTACGATTTCAGAATCGAAAGATTCCAAGTTTGAAACCCTTGGAACGTTGAGACTATACACAAGAGTGATTCTTCTCAATTCTCCGGACCGTTTAAAATTTCAAATAGACTGTATATCAAAACAATTCAAGAGCCTCTCTCTGATGGACCAGATTTCGGATGGTTAGAAACTCTAGACATCATGATTGATGATATGTCAATGCTCTCATCGGTAGGGTGGCCAAACTTGACACTCTCCTGGGTACATGCACAAACCGAGAGCTGAATCGATGAATGAAGATATACTTCCCCCTCTCAAAATCACAAATGGAACTCTGGTGCATCTGACTAGAAGGTCCATCAATTTCGGATTGGGATGCAAAAACACTCATCCCGGGTTCAAACTCAAAGGGTGGGTTGTTGTTCTCTTCATTGATCGACAACGTCGACAGATTTGCTTACGAAGATCTTAGTTCTGATTGATCCAAGTCTATCTGCATAGAGTGGGGTGTATGCGTCTGTCTGTCGATGAATTCTTTGGATGAGATGAGATGAGATGAGATGAGAGGAAAGGAAAGGAACAATAAATGAAGTTATTGATTCACCAGGAATGGAATCAAGCCAATCCCAGATTAGCTAGCTTGACCTCTAAACGCCCACGAAATGGATAAAGTGGAGTAACGAAACTAGTACTTCCCGATTCCTTTCTAGATATTTCCGCATCGTAGTCGAGGAGCGTCAGACTCTCATACAAAATGATACCCTGATGACCAACCACGCACGTGTCGGGTGATAATTGATGAAAAGATGTGCATGAGATCACCTGTTTGCGTCTCTCCATTGGAATGATTGTCTGCAATTTCTATCATCAACCTCATCGGCCTCATCAAGACTCACGAGATTCCGATAACCAATATGATGGACGGACACGACCCGGATGTGCAGCACATACAACGAAGGATAAAGATGCGCGGAACGAGTGGGGGGCTCACCGAAACAACCCATTTTCAATCGAAGGATCGGGGACCTCACCCAATGCATTATGCAAGTCATGAACTGAATGAAGGTTCACAATGTCACAAAATGCTAGGGTGGCTGACCTTCCTCATGTTAATTGCAGATACTATACGTACTTGACTTGATGACTCGACCGATCAATCTCATGTGCTCGAGTAGAGTATCCAACTCTTCTCAGGATCCTCGAGCTTCTGCCTGGCATGATTCCATTCTCAACCTGCGTTGCCACCCATGCCTCGCTTGCAGGATGAACATGTTGAAAGTTCGAGTACATAGCAGTTGTGGTTCCCGAATGATGATTACCTTACTGATGATGTTGTCCGATAGATTTCCCACGAGAAGAGGCTCGAACGATGGTGGCTCTGCATTTGGTGACCAAAGTCTAGAATTACTGTACTGGTAGAATGACGGCGAAAAGGTAGAAGATGATGATCAAGCTGGCGGCAGATTTGTTCTTCAATAAGTCCATGTCCTAAACTTAAAGAGGTGATCATGGGGAAATGAGAGATTATTATTCTTGCAAAAGAAGCGGTAATGGCAATCCAGACGGATGATTTATTCGATACCGCCAGATATACCAATTTCTCCGATATTGAAAGTCTGAAAGTCATGATCCAAGTTCCACGTTCCCAGTTCCCAGTTCCAACAGATCCATATACTTAGGTTTGAGAACTCTTTTGGGTTATGTGGTCCTCGCATGCAAGATAGATAACCCATCTTCCTGCTCGCGCCACATTGAGACTAGACCCAGAGGTATTCGATATACTTTGCAAGAATCACGGGCTAGTGAATGCCAAGACTCGGCGATGTTCAATCTTAATTCCAAGAGACACCAATACAATACAGGAACCTGGACATTCGTGTTGACCCGAACCACCCATTCCAGTATCTCCAAGCGCAAGAGGATAAAAACGGTAATCTGTGCGGAGCTTGAGGCTGAACGAACGATGAGATGGATGTTATCACTCGAGCATCTGATTGTGTTTGTTGTTGTGATTGTTGTTCGTTATCGAGAGATCCCATCTCGGCAGCTGTCAAAGGCAGGGAATCTCCTAGGTGATGAGTGAGAGCTGTCAAAGATTCAGCTGAATGAGGGATGAGGGGTATTTTTGATTTGTCAGATGGAGCTTATCCCATCCAACTTATTGCACTGTGTACGTAGTAGTAGTATTCACGGACGGCTATAGCTTTGAGAGATATTATCATGTAGTGTGTACTCGGGGTGGTATCGAGTTCGCCAACCTCCAGCCTCCAACCTCCAGCCTCCAGCCTCCAGCTTCCAACTTTTGGTCTCTTCTCCTCTTTTCGTTTGGTACGGATGCGTCGCAGGTGGATGGATGGATACGAGCAGAGACGGGACATACATTGCCTGATGCAATGCATTACCGAGGGAGTATACTTTGTATGTAAGTAAGATGGGTTATATACGATAGCGAAAAGCAAAACGTACCACCTGTACCCGAATTTTCATCATATGCATGAAATTTATACTTGCATTATAGGTGGAGTGCCTCGTTTCGTTCGCCCATCCCCTTTTGTTTACACTTTCACGATAAAACATGCAATTGTGAGTCGTGGGTCGTGGGTCGTGAGTCGTGAGTCGTGAGTCGTGAGTGAGATGATTTAGGTTGTATGCACGGAGTATGGTGAAATGCATACAGAGTACATACATATTCCAGCTATGATTTAGCAGGCCTCAAAATAGACGATTTGATGAACGAATCGCATTGTTTGTATATTGAAGACCGGTGGGATGTGTGGATGGATGGATGGATGGATGTATGGATGGATGGATGGATGGATAGATGGATGGATGGAAGATGCATGGATGGATGTATGATGTATATGATATGATATAATATGATATTCCTTTTTTCCTTCATTATTCTCATCGATGATATGCAGAGATACCTTCGTAGATTATACTCGAATCTTACTCTCAATCGGATCCCAAAAGTTTCAAATATGAATGGTTTTGGGTATCAAGCAGAGCGACGACTCACCAATCACCTCTCTGCATACCCATCTCTCTGAAACCTTGACCGGGATTGCTCTCTTGAGTCTCATCCCATACACTGCGTCTTCTCACCCAAATGCCAAAAGGGAGCACGGTTGCCAGAGCGACGTAATTATTTACATGATGGGATATTCAGCCGTAGCCGTATTATACCACGACTGTTATACCCAGTTCGGAATAACGCTCCCTCCCCAGTTTAATGCAAGTGGAATCCAGTTATTCTCTTCCATTCTCCATTCTCTTCTTTCGACGAGCGCTCGAATAGGTCCTGTCTGTCTGTACTCTGTACCTTTGATCGCCCTCCCGTCTTGATGCTCTTTTGACCTCGACTTGGCCTCATCCACTCACCCTCATCCAGTCACTACTCGCTACTCGCTACTCGCTACTCACTCACTCCCTCACTCACTCCCTCACTCACTACTCACTCTAGTCACTATCCTATCCTATTCTAGGTCCTGTACTTGCCGACCTAGTGATACAATAATAATATCGTACCCTCTTCTTCAACCCCCCCTCCCTCTGTCTCTCTCTCTCTAAAGATAAAAATAAACATCCGACATCCAATTACTACTCCTCTTCTTCTTCCGACACCTCTTCCACCTCTTCCACCACCACCACCATCACCCTCTCCTCCTCCTCCTCCTCCTCCTCCTCTTCCTCTTCTTCTTCTTCCTCTTGGCTATTTCGCAAATTGATCCTCCTCTTCATACAATCTCCCTCTCTCTCACCGAATCAAATCACCACAACAACCACGACCACCACCACCACCACACCAAGCAACCACAACGATAATTCACTCTCTCCTTTTATTATTGCGACTCCTATTTTCTTTCATCCCCATTAATAATTTCAAGGGGGTACGGGGGAGTTGGGTTAATAAGGAATCGAATTCTCTTTTCATTCATCCACCGTCAAGAAAATTAACTGGTTGACATTCGTTCCTTTTACCTACAGTCCAAGTATTCACCTAGCCAGTTGACGCGCATTTCCGCATTCCTCGCGTTTGTTTCTCTACACCCTTTCCATTCCCGACTTGGGCTTTTTTTATCAACATTATCATTTGTCCAAATTCCCACATTCCACAAAACCTACATCTGGGCTACTGCAAGGTGATAATCATCTCCACCAAGACGGACAGGTGACGGGGTGACTTGGGAATCGAGAGGATCTGTTAGGTCAAGACGCCAGAGGCTGAATGCTACTATAACATGTCTTCATCATCACAACCGGTAAGCGCATAATCAATAGATCGCTTTCAATCATGGATCGCGTCAAGAAGAAGTATCATGGCGAGTGAGTATGGTGTCTAATGCATGTGAATTCAGGTTCCTCCTTTGAGGATTCAAAAAGGTGCCAGTTTCTCTGGTTCACCCATCAAAAATTCTACACCGCGGCCATTATCAGAATTAGGTCCAACGGCCCAAAGACGAAACTCTCCAAGTTATAACCAGGCGACCAAGGTGAGGAATGCAGTCTTCTGTTTTCAGGATATCGGTCGGAGAATTAAAAGCTAATCTGGACGACGTAGAAAATGTCTTTCAATGGGGATTCATCTCCATTCCAATCCTCCCCGTTTACTTCTGCCGAAGGTTCCTCGCCACATCTCTTCTGGCAGAAGCGTGATCCAGGGACACCCAATCGAATCAGCACGGAAAACTTACCCAAGGATTCTGCAACTTCAATATCACCAACCCGAAAATCATCAATCGAACGATTACAACGCGCGTCGCGTGTGAAGAATAGTACCATGTACGCAAGGGAGCAGAAACTCGAATACGATCCGATGTCAATACCGGTTGTTGAGAGACCATTGGCGAAGAATATACAAGGGAATGCTTATGGAGGAAAGGGTCTAGAGGGGTTGAGGTCAACGGAACGAACTCGATCATATAGCCATGTGAAGACGGAGAGTAAAACCAACTTTTCACTGGCCAGTCCACCTCCTCTGGGTCCTCCTCGAGAGGCTCTGAAGATAGCACCAACCAATGGTTCAAGATCACCCAGCAAAGATCAAATTTCACCGACGAAATCATCCATGGCAACTAGTCGATTTGCGGGAAAGGCACTTTACGATCCCGAGCATAACACATTTGGCGAAGAGGATTCTGATGATGAACGAAAGCTTCCACCGGGACGAACTCTCCATAGACATGCGAAGAGTGTTACTTTCGATGTCGCTCCACCTCAGATTAACGAGTACGAATTGGCTACACCAGATATATCATCTATCGGAACAGGTTCTCGAGAGAATAGTTATGATTCTGAGGAGGATGATGATGAAGATTTGTACTATCATGGTGATGGTCTTGAGCAGGACGATAGTTTTGATGCTTCTCTTGAGGATATTGAAAAGACACCAGTGGTTGGACCGGATGATTGGAGACATCCTAGTCCTGGAAGTGCCTATTACGATGACCCATTCGAAGGTCCAGAGGGGAGCCCTATGCCTGATGCTCGTCCCTCTTCTTCTTCTGGACGTCCTAATGCGATCCGTAATGATTCAATAACTTCGAATGGCGAACATCGACCACTACCACCTCTACCTGGCATGGCTGGTTTTGATCGAAGGGGTTCCGCTTCATCGGGCATCGAGCGTGCAGCGACAAATTCACCGAGAAATCTACCCACACCACCACCTCCAGCCCCGATCACCAAGGCAGATCTCCAAGGGATGAATGGGAATAAGATGACTTTGGAGGAGAGGTTACATTTGATGATGATTCAGGATGATGATAGACCAAAGTCTTCGGACGGTAGACCAAAATCTGCCGAGAGAGATGAACAACGAGAACGTCGAATGCGTCGGGCTGGAGCACGTAAGAGTCAAACGCCCGAACGAGAGGCTCCACCAATCAAGATTCATGAAGATAAGGAAGATCAAGAGGATCATGAAGATCACGAAGATCACGAAGATGAGGATACATTGGATGATTTACCAGGATTGGATTCATACCAATTGCCACCCAGAATTTCAAGGGAGTCAATATTGAGAAAGGTTAATGGTCAAGAACCATTCACTCGAGAGTCGGATTATAATTTAGATTCGCCTTTACCAAGTTCAAGTCCCGAACGCCCAAGCACCGCACAATTGGCAGGTCTTGATCCTGATACTCCTATTCCATCTACAGAGGACCCCGACGATACAGATGATTCATTTGTCGAATCGATTGACGATGATTTGGACGACGAGAACAGCATCATTATCAAATCGGAAGCTGAGGATGAAGAAGAGGATGTTGATATGTATGCTATCCCTGATTTGTATCGACGTACCGAGTCAGGAATGAAGAGTCATCAAACTGAGAGTGAAGTTGGAACCGAGGATGATTATGAAAGTCGTTACTCTGACGAAACCCCATCTGAAATGCCCCTTCATGAAAGTCCACAATTTCAATCCAATAGCGTCCCAGAAGATGATGGTCCACCAACCCCCAGAAACATCAGTCCTGCCAGCTTGTCAATGCATCCTACAAAGGAGAATCGAAGAATATCCTTACCAGAGTTCTCGGGACTCCTCACCGACGACACAGACTTTGGTCTGAGTCTTAGATCTTACATGACACCATCTCCTCCACCTGTTGAGGAGAAGAGCGAGATAAAGGTTGCCAAGATTTCAGGGTCGCATGAAGAGAGAAAGGTTTCTAATACGTCCGAGGCGAATGAGTATCTCCAAGGATCCGAAACACCAGAGGCAGATGAGCGGGTGGCACAACAAACTGTAGTTAAGGAACCACAAGATAGCGAGGAAGAGACCGAGGAAGAGACTGATGATGATACACCAGAGCCCCAGGAGAAGGAGAAGGAGAAGGTTACCGAACCTCAAGAGGAACCTGCGGCGACTTTACCACTGAAGAAGATGGCTTCACGTCCAGAATATGATGGATCTGAATGGGGTCCTCAAGAAGATGAAGATGATGAAATATCTGATTCTGATTCTGTTATTCGCCATCCGATTGATCAACCAATTGATCACCCATTCAGAGCATCACTTGATCAACCGTTTAGATCATCAATCGATCAACCATTTCATCATCCATTCATTGATCCTCCCAAGATATCTCCTACACCACCACCACCATCGGATTCCCCTGGTATTCCCGAGACGGTGGCCACCATCAAAGCACGAAGTGGATCAAAACTCAAGACGAGACCATCCGTAACACCATCCGACCTTGCAGCCATGCGTGAAGCTAGACGTCAAGTTAGTGGTGCTGGTCCTGTTATCCCACCAGTTCCTTCACGACACCGCAGCCGACCTTCAATGGATGGAGAGCAAGATGATGATGATGATAACGACAAAGGAACTTTAGAACGAGCTCCCAGCTTCAAAAAGCGAAGTCTTACGCTCGATATCGGTGGAGATCTTGGACTTAACCTCGAGTCAGATTTCGACCGAGTAATTGAATCTTCAAAGGTAGCATTTAATTTATCTTTTAAACATTCGAATTCCCTTCCTGGTGGACCTGGACAAGCGTCCAAACCGGATAATCCTGGAGAAATGAACAATCATGCTAACACAAGCCCACGACAGCGAGGATATTTGATGAGGCAGAACACCAAGGTAGTAGTTGCTAGCAGCGATGAAAGAGAATCTCGAAGTGCCAAATCAACCGGAAACTCTCCTACGAAACCAGATAACCGACCACAGTCATGGGTTGTTGAACCATGGAATGGTTCTCGTAAGAGTAGCTCTAGACCTTCTAGCCCACGCAAGAAGCCTCCTACCGGTGCGGTTCCACCAATGCCTGGTCATGAAAGTAATGCCACTTCCGGATTAGGAATAGTAACAGAAGGTCAAGTTGCTGAGCCGGTTCCGGATGAAGGTAGTGAACGTGGAAGATTGTTTGTCAAGGTCATTGGAGTGAAGGACTTGGATTTACCTTTGCCCAAGAGTATGATTTCACGCGTATCTTTTTTTAAACTTCACTAACTTCAAGATAGATGAACGATCGTGGTTTAGTCTAACGTTAGATAATGGTGTACATTGTGTTACCACAGCATGGTTGGAATTGGGAAGAAATGCACCTATCGGACAAGAATTTGAGCTTGTTGTGCCAAATGAGCTCGAGTTTCAATTGACATTAAACGCTAAGCTTGAGAAACCAGCACCACCAAAGCGTGTACAAACTTCTCCCACCAAATCAACCAAACCATCGAAACCTTCAACATTCAGTCGAGTATTCGCTTCACCAAAGAAGAGAAAGGAACTTGAGATGAAACAAAAGGAAGAAGAACAACGTATTGCACAACAAAAACAACAAGACGCTCAAGCATTAAAGAATTCATCACAACCAACGGCCTGGGATCTTCTTTCGCCTTTAGCTGCTGCAGATGGTAGCTTTGGTAGGTCTTATGTTTGTTTAAAGGATCATGAATCTCGCTGCTTCGGAAGACCTTACAATGTTGATGTTGCCGCTTTCAATGAATGGGCAACTGAAGAGACAGGTCAATCATCTAGTGTTATGAGCAAACGCAGTGTTCCTCCACCGGTTCGAAAGCGTGCTCCTTATACTGTTGGAAAGTTACAACTACAACTCCTTTTCGTGCCAAAACCAAGAGGAGCTAGTGATGATGATATGCCAAAGAGTATGAATGCTTGCATTCGGGAGATGAAGGAGGCTGAAGTTGAGGTTGCTAGGCAATTTGAGGGTCATCTCAGTCAACAAGGCGGTGACTGTCCTGTAAGTTTACACTTTGCCTGTCTATATTTTGTTTACGACTAACAGTTTCCCAGTTCTGGCGTCGTCGTTTCTTTAGACTTTCAGGAAGTAAACTTACGGCTTATCATGAAACTACTCGACAACCTCGTGTCACGATTAATCTCGCAAATGCTAATAGATTAATTGATGATCGTAGAGCACTTACTCAAAAGGAAACTACAGCAAAAGCTGGTAAGCGTCGTAAATCAGGCTTTGCTGAAGATGAAGAAGGCTATATGTTTGTTGAAGAAGGTTTCCGAATTCGATTCAATAATGGTGAAGTTATTGATTTCTATGCCGATTCGCCAGCCGATAAAGAAGCATGGATGTCTGTTCTTGACCCTTGTGTAGGAAAAGAGCGTGCAGGTGGTAAGGGTGGTTGGTGTGAGATGGTTTTAAAGCGGGAAGAACATATAATGAGGAAAGCTTCAGGGACTTCTGGAAAAGGTCGATCACATTCGAGAGTTAAGAGTACCATCTTTTGATCTCTCTTCTACTTTTTTACCTTCAAGTCGACTTCTTTCAACGCCAGAAACGGTCTTCCCTTTTCTTGCATTATTTTTAGCCCAGGTGGCTTTCTTCATGCTCTTTCAACCAAATTACTGTATCTTCTTGCAGGAATTGGGGTAGAGGTAGCATAAAATTTGGCAATGTTAATTGTCACAACACTATTTTCCCTCTCATAGGGTCATTTTTTGTCAAAGGGAAAGCGAGGGGGTTTATGGTTGGAGTGAAGGGGAAGTGGGAGCGTAATCATTGTTTTTTTTTTGTTTCTACTTTTGCTTATATTTTCCCTGGCTTACCGCTTGCAGCTTGTTGTAAGATTTCTGGTTTGAGTGGTGCTTTTTTGGTTTTCCTTTTTACATGCAAAGGCAACACATATTCTCTTTTGAGTTTGGGATTACTCTCTACTTTAGTTTCTTCTTTTTTTATTTGGTTTGGCTTGAGGGTTTTGCTCTAGGGATTGGTGCTTCTGATTTGAGGTGTCAAGTTGGATGGATGGACGGATAAGGGAGGTTTGAGGAAGAGGAGAGGAGATGAGGTGAGATGAGGTGAGATCGATGGCGATTATTCGTAGAGGGAGGGGAAAAGTTGGTGGCGGGAGGTTGGAGAATGTAGGTGAGGGAGTAATGATTCTTGATGTGATCAGATGAAGCACACGTATACGTATGAAGAGAGGAAAAGAGATGATATGAGTGTGTGAGGTTAAAGGGGAGGGAGTGGAGGTTAGATAGGCATGCGAAAATGAAAAAAAGAATATTAAATTTAATATATCTTGAATTTCAATGAATGAATTTGGTTGTGAGGATGGTGATGGAATGTGATATGATATGAATGCCCAAACAATCGATTCTCATCCTATTCCTAAATCGAAAGTTGAGTAAGATTCATCCTCTTCATCCTCTTCATCCCTCCCCCATCCCGTGAGTCGTGCCTGCATCGCGACTCAAATCACGCCGGACGATCCACATCCCCCCAACACCACCCCTCGCCCGACCACCCCTCCTCCCCTCGCTTCCACTCTCCTACGCCATCGATCTCTTCGCGTCCGATCTTTAATCCGTTGTAGATGTGGGGGAAGAAGGTTTTGGGGGGGTGTTGGGGGGTGTTGGGAGGAAACGCTTCATGTTGTTG